>OMOT01023521.1:8269-24093 GCA_900312575.1 Acanthochaenus luetkenii | reverse complement strand
ACAAGATAATAAACACACACACACAAACACACACACACACACACACACACACACACACACACACACACACACACACACACACACACACACACACACACACACACACACACACACACACACACACACACACACACACACACCCTGTAGAAAGAGAGTGGAGTTGCTCAGTTGTAATTGTAGGGAGATTTGTATGTTGGATTATGATTTTAATGCAACACTTTTTTTTTTTTAAACGTTGTGCTTTGTCATAGAGGACATCGGTTGTGTTTTTTTTATTCTTCTTCATTTCATTGTTCCCTTCACCTTCAGGGCTTCTTGCTAACCTTGTTTTAGGGACCAGACAACGAGACAAGACTGTGGTAGAGACAAAGTAAAAGCTGAAAAGAAGACCATTAACATTTCTCAAATTCCTGCACTCCCCCCCCCACCTCTTGACGCACTTGTATTACATCTTGGCTGACTTCTCCTCAACTGGATATTATTTTATTTGAACTGGGGCCAGGTCTCCGGAGCACCGGCCTTAGCTGTGTAAACAGCTGTCACCAGCAGGAGTCATAACTAATAGGTATCTGTAGGCAGGGGTCACATGTAGTTTACATGTTTACCAGCTAATGGCTTTAGAGATGGCACTGCCTCGGTGCCGTAATGGACAGTAGAGAACCGTAATGGACGATTTGGAGCTGGTTATCATCATCAAAGAACACGAGTGCACACACGCATATGAATATGAATTGGTGTATTACAGGTCATGTGTATTCTTGAAAATAGCTCACAAGGTAAAAGGTCAATACATCTTCAAGACAATTCTCCCGGATCAGCCTCTGACTGTTTAGAGAAGAGGAGACGACTCCTGTGGTTGAGTTATCATTGCGTAGCTCTTTTGCACATCCAGTGCCTTGGGGCTTTGTTATAACAGCAGCCCAATTTGCTGCTCATTTGTAGCAGTAAACACTGTAGCATGTCGGCACCTGCCAGGTACAGCCGTATAAATCTGACTCTGTTGCTTCCATGTAATAATACACGTAGGGATTTCATGCCACCCAGGGCTTTGGATCGAAGCCCAACTCCTAATCCATTAGTTCCTCGTATCCCAACATCTAACACCTTGGTTAGATTCTAGTTCACTCGCATACCCGAGCTCACTTTTCTGGGGCTCCTGCGCAAAATGGCACAAGATACATTTCCATACCCAGAAGCACGTGCAGTAAGGCCATTGTTTGTCATTTTGCTTCATGTGCTCCAGTTTTTACATTTCTGGCCTGTGAAATATATTCATCCTGTAGTTTATGAAAGCATTTGATCCCACGCCTCCCTAAGATGGCATGAGAAATGTAGACTCCTGAGGGCTCAGTGTGGCTTTTGGAGCCAACACAAGCCGATTCCTGTTAGAAAAGCCCGGGCAGTGCAGTGGGGTTTGGAGAGTAGGAGGCCAGATGTGACCCAGACACCTGCTGGAGGAGGAGACAGCCGGTCTCAGCTGGATATATCCATCTAAACTAACTGTACATTACAGGGCTGCTAAACTCCTCTCTAATGATTACTTCAAAGTCTTATTGTGTGTGTTTGGTGTGTGTTTGGTGTGTGTGTGTGTGTGTGTGTGTGTACCTGTACTTCCATTTGTGTACAGGTGTATAGATCAATTTCTCTCTCTGGTCCTAAAGTTGGTCCCTAAATTGTAACTCAAATCCATTTTTAAAGGACAGGCACAAGACTTCTTGATTGTGACCTATTGTTCCTTTACTGGCCAATGGTTGAGCAGTAATTTCCACTTGTTGCATATATTTAGATCAATGCCTGTCCTTTTTGTTATACTAATTGAATCAATTGTTATATGGCAATTGGTCTGTTTGACCCATTTATGGATTACAATACTATCGGGCCGATATTGGCCTTCTATAAAATGTAAAGATAATGATGATCGGCACACAAAATCGTCTCAGCTTCAATCCAAAAATATCAGTACCATGCCAACTTGAACTAAATGATTTACACCCTCGGGTTGCAATATTTAACCCTCTAATCACCACAAAAGATCCACTCTCATAGGAAACAGACTTAGTTCAAGCGAGAAAACAAGCGAGATTCATTTTCCTATGAAAGATCTAATGCAGATATTGGATCCAGCCCAGGTGTTTTGGGGAAGAATAAGGCTTTGATGTTTGGTTTTTCTGTGGCAGGCACCATGTGTGAAAGCGAGACCAGGTCATTGCCATCTCTCTCCTGTGGAGCGCTCCACTTTTGACCCTGGCGATCACCTCAGATCTCCCTGTGGGCCTCGGTGGGCAGGGAGGGGTGTGAGGTTGTGTCTTGTTAAAGGGTTAATGAGGTAGAACTGTGTAGCAGACGGTCCATGATCTGCCTGTTCGAGATCGGGAGGGAGCGAGGGGACTGCAGTCAACGTTGCTCACAAACAGTTCTCGCCGGGGGTTATTTAAAGCGGCGATCTCTGAGATCTCTGAGATCATTATAACATGAAATAAAAGCGTCTCCATCTTTGGTGCTCAGCGCTCGTTGCTGTGGTGTTTCTGCACGGCACTTCCCAGAGATCACCTGTCAATCAAACGAATTTTCTGTTGATTAAGTCTTTGTCTGTTCAGCCATGGAGGTTATCGCTGCTCATGCTAACTACCCAGTTCTTCTTCTATTCATTCCAAACAAACTGCTGTTGCTGCTGCTGGAAATAATCAAATGCATTACTTCCAGTGTGCCAGATGATTAAGGCCTACCCAACATTTATTTACAGGAAAATGTCACAGATTATTACTGAGATCTGTTTTTTTGTGACGCCTCCCAAAAAAAGGATGGGATCGCCCATCTGGATGATCCTCTCTGGCAAGTGCGAGACGCCTGCGCCCATCTCTTTGTTCGTCAGAAGCCAGGATGGCTTTAGTTAAGGTGATGAAAATGGGGAAGGGTGGGAGAAAGAGAGCGATGCCCCATGGGGTGCAAATATGCCGAGCACGCCTGCCCTAACCTCTGATGTCCTCTTTCTCTCCCCGCAACGAGGGAAACCCACGCCAAGTCCCACGGCCAAGCCCCACTCAACAGCATGTGTGTGCGTGTGGGTGTGTGTGAGTGAGTGACTGAATTACTAGACTTCCAGCACGTTGAGCTACAGGTGTGAAAATTAGGTGTGAGGTTTATGTGAGATAAATTACCAACATGTGGGCTGATCCGAGCCACTCCACCTTTCCTCCACCCTCCTCGCTCCGTTTTCCCTTTTCTTCTCTGGTCTGAGGGGAAAACACATGTCTCTCACAGCTTGAGCGGGTTTCAGGGGGTGAGAAATATCGAAATATTCAAAATTCCACCTTAGAGCAAAGCTGTATTCCCCCCGAGACTTTTTGGGCTCATTTAATTCATAGCAATTATTTTACTTCATCTGTACATTACATTACATTACAGCATTTAGCAGACGCTTTTATCCAAAGCGACTTACATATCATCCTACCGTTGGCGTAGGCAGCCACGCAAGGCGCCAACCTGCTCAACGGAAGCAATTTGGGGTTAGGTGTCTTGCTCAAGGACACTATGACAGATTAGGAGCTGGACTCCAACCTTCAACCTTGGATGTGCCAGGTAACACTGTGTTCAGTTTATACATAACGTCGGTAAACCAAAACGTTTCATATATCAGTGGTGACCATATTGTTTTTGCCGAGCTCTTTAATTAAAATGCAATTTAATTTTAAGTTATTGGCTGAAAGGAACAATAAAGCTGTAAATGGACATCACTCCGTTTGTACTGCTGAATTATAACTATGAAGGTATTGTCAGGCAGCAGTACATTTGATAAATGTTTTAACATTTGAATGATAGATCTCAGAACACACATGGAGCAACCGTGTATGTAAGGTGGGCGTTGCAGAGAAGTGATAGATGAGCAGAAAATAACTTGGACACAATAACATCAAGCTTTTCCTTTGAAAAAGAGGGAATAAAGAGGGGCGGGAGAAGAAGAAGAGCTGGGAAGAAACATAAACCACATGCTTGTCTTCTAGTGCTTACCCAGAGACTGATAAAGTCCGTCCTCGTGAGTCATAGATGAACTCCCACAGCGCTTCCATTCCCGAGTGTCATAAACGCCGTTGCACCTGCACTGAGCAACCACAGCGTATGAACGGAGAATCATCCAGAGAAGTGGAGGTAGCTGCTGACCGAGGACCCGTGCCACTAAGTGTCAGGTCCAAACGGATGGTAACAAGTGGGGAGCGCCGTACTGCGTCACTTAAAGGAAAGATCCACCCTTGGACCCCGTTACACTGTTAGATATCATTCACATGTGATGTGTCAATGCATTCCGGGAGTCATTTTGTGATGTAGTGTTGTCATCACCCACTTTCCCTCAACCTGCCTCGTCTACTTCCACTTCAGTTAGTGATTTCCTACATTTCCCAGAATGCCTTTCAACAATCCCCCCAGAGAACTACGTTGCTTTCAATCAAAGGTGGGTGTATGGGTGTATAAATATAGCTAGCTAGCCATAGTAATGTACGTGCCTATGATCGTGGCCCTGTCCCTTACTCAAAACGTAACCTGTCTTGTAGCTGCATTGCATTCTGGTCTATTGAATATGATTGTTGAACGCAAAATGATGGTGGGTCTAGAGAGAAGCCCTTGCTCTTTGTTTCTGATGGACTGACACCAAAACCTGACATTTACCTTTATGTTTTAGATAATTGAACAATCTTCTGCTATCAAACTCCATTGTAGCTGCATAGGAAATCTCTCGGCATGACATCATGTCATCTACGTTTGGCCAGTTATCCGTGGGAATAGGAAAAACACACCACCAAGCAACAAAATGGACCCAGAAACTCAAAGTACTTTGCCAATAGCTGATTTCTAACTGTGTTGCAGTGTTTTAGGACGCAAAACAGTTTGAGTTGAGTTTGACCTGATTAGAGAGGGGTATCAAAGCATCCATATGTTATTTTAGTAGATTGTTTAAGCAATGTGGACACTGACTATGAACAGTGAAGTCGTTGTTTTCAAGTCCTGGCTACACTGTTAAACATTTTACGGGACCGCAACCCACGGAGAAAAGGCGATGCTGTTGCTTGACCACAACATCAAGGTCATTCCCACTCCCCCTGTTTTTTACGTGGGGCTTTCAGTTCATATGTGGCCGCAGAGCTTTCCGTCCTATTGCATGTCTATTATGGTCAGGATTATTCTCATTTTGAGTGTCCGTCAGTGTGACAGAATGTGGGAAAAGACCGCAGCACATACTGTGAGATTAGGTCAGCCACCTTCTTGAAAAAAAAAAATCTTAAAAGAGGAATTACGAGGTTTCTTTCACGTCAGGGATTCCAGATGTGAGATTTGACCCAGTACACGGGACTTAAGTCAGAATCCATCATAAAGATATTAATAAGGGAGTGAACCATCCCATCATATAGAAGGGGTGAGAGCCATGACGAGTAGAGTTGGACAGATGGGTTAAAGGTGCAGAGAGCGTTTCCAGATTGACTCGAAAACACTGTTGATGTCTCTATCTGCATCGGTTGAGACTACATAGCACAGAGAGGACATTATCAATACAAGTTACATTTTCTCAATAGTTTCATTTTGAGAAACCAGCGATGACTCTACTTTTGTAACTGAGCTGTATTAGGCTCTATGAAAAATCGCATATGGAATAGGATTAGGGCCAAGTAGATGCTTTTTTTTACATGTTGAGATTAAAGTCAAAATATTTATAGATTAAAGCTGAAATATGTCAAGAATAACGTTTAAATTATATTTTGTGATTAAAGTAGAAATATTTCAGGATTAAAGTAGAAATATTTCAGGATTAAAGTAGAAATATTTCAGGATTAAAGTCAAAATATTTCGAGAATAAATGCAATCTTTTGTATTTATCCTTGACATGGGCACACAAATGGATGTTCAGAAAAGGAATCAATTGGATCGCTGAACTAATTATTAAAAATAATATTTCTATGAAAGGTCAAATTTGGGACATTTTACCAAGTAATTCAGACCAATGCAGGGGCTTTATCAATGAGTTTCTCCAAAACACTTACGTGGAATCACGTTTATAGTGCACATAGTTTGAGACCTCTTGAAGAAGAATGTGTTGGATTTGAGGACTACTTATGGATGGAGGCTGTTATAGTAGTTCTGTTATGGTATATGGCGAATATGCACATTGGGCTTTCGGCTGAATTTAACTGTGTTGTTTTAAAATAACACAGTAAAATGTCTGACATTTGCATAGAAATGGATGTACGGAACCGACAAAATCCTCAAAGTCCTCAAAGTCCTAATTAACTAATTAAATCGGTCCAACAATCCATAAGTAGCTGCCCTTTTGGCAGCAGGCCGACGGAGATGGAGCAAAACGCCATTTTTGCATTGCTTTTGGTCATTGCTGCAAAACCTCGACTTGCTGTTACACATAAAAATGGCCGCCACTTCGACCATCGTGGAACGTTGATTTGAATTGGAAACGCCGCTCTATCCAATTCAAATTCTATGGTTCACACCCATAAGAGTTCATTTTAGATAGTCTTGAACAGCCATATCAGCTGTAGTGGACAAACAAGTCTCCAACACTTATTAACACTGGAAAACTGTGTTTGATAGTGATTTCATCATCCAGTGAGTAAAATGTAACGTTTTCACCTGCATCTGACGGTGAATCAACCTGTAAATTACCTGCTGCTATTTCTTTCATTTATTGTGCTCTACAAATGTCGCTTTTAAAGTGGATCCCATTCTCCAGTCACCTGTTTGAACTTTAGCTGCCTGTCTTACACATTCACCGCTATATAAACCTCCACTCTTTCAAGTGAAGGTTCAAATCTCCGTACTGCCCACCTTGCCCGGAAGATCTGTGTCACAGGAACATTTTGGCTAAGCTAAGTCTGGCAGAAAATGTGTTTGCTCAGACACATGCTGCAAAATCATTATAAGCAGCAGGACTGTCCTAAATTATAAACATGTGCTTACACTATGATCTGTTAAAGTAAACTGAACAAAAATAAAAAAAAGCGTAGATCCTAAAACCTGACTATTTCCAGCTGGAAATGAGTCGGAGGCGAGTCCGACATATTTTCTGCTAAATTGGAACAGAAATGTGCCTTCAGCACACGGGGCTGATGTACCCCGCCCATAACCCTCCTGTTTTTTCTCCCGAATTTTCTAGCAAAGTGTGACTTCCAGATCCATAACAAATTAAGTCACAGGCTTAAAATGCGGGTGGTTTGATGTCGTTTTCCATGTACCGTAACGAGGTACAACAATGTGGAGCCATTACGGGGACTGGTGAACGCTGGGCGGACAGGTTGAGGCTGCTGACTGACCCTCTTCAGCCTTTTTACGGCCACCGAGCGTAATCCTGGAGGGTTAGGTGGTTTGAGCAGAGATCCAGAGAGCCGTTGTTGCGTCTCACGGTTCGATCTGAGGCCAGTCTGCCGGTGGCTGTCCCGCGTCTGCCCTTCTCTCTCTCATGCTTTTCCTTTTTCTCTTGAGCGGGGTAGCAGTACGTTTATACCATCATTTAGGGGAAATGGGGGAGGTAGACAATAAACGGTAATCGTCTCAGTGCCGTGAGGAAAGCATACATGTAATTCTGTTAGTGATGCTAGCCACATGAGAGGAGAAATCTTCTTGACCTGCGGCTATGTAACTCCAAAGCCTGAGGTTTCCCTTTGCTGTTTCTTCACCGTTTGTGTCATATATAGTCAGTATACCATGTAGTGAATATTTTTTTGTCGTACTACTTGGCATCAAACTTTCTCATACTTATATGTGCTGTACTGTAAGTGCTTTTTCCAAACAATAGACAGTGTTGCCGCTGGCTAGTTGCATTCATAGCCTGGGTTATTAGATTTACATACCAGGGGCCCTTGGAGGAACTGTGAGAATAGAAAATGTTGTGTTGTGTTTTAATAGAAGCTTTTGTCTTCCATTCGCTGCATTTGGAATTGCCCCAAATTCACTGCCACATCATTATAATAATGCATAATATTGCCACAAGACTGTTGTCTGGCTGAATCTGCAGCTTTACCTCAGCAATTAGTCAAGATGGTGCATTATGAAGCTGCAGCAGAATCCTTTCCCATTTAGTGTGGTGCTAAAATGACAAGGGAGAGAAAGAGAGGACCTAAACTAGACTCTAATCAAAGCAACGATCCCATACCCTCCTGTTTTCATTTGATTTAATTCAACCTTTATTTAACCAGGTTAGTCCCGTTGAGGGAGAGAGGGCAGCTGCACACACAATTTGGACAGTAAAACAATGCAACGCAATACATCAAACACAAATGTGGTACAATACATTCCAAAATACAATAGAATAAAGTGTCAGTGCAGATCCAACTCCACAAATTCAAGAGTTAGTGAGGAAGGAAGGAGGAGGAGAGGGGGGAGGGGAGGGAGAGAGTGACAGCTTACTCAAAACTGTTATATCCATCTGTCTCTAGCATCATCAAATACTCATCATCAATGTCACTATTTATAGTGTGATAATAGTGTGAGTGACTTACTCTCTCTCTGTTCCTTCAGGGAACGATCAGTATTCTTGATTCACAAACTAGCAGAGGTAGCCAAACAGTTAAAGAACTGAGGATGACTGGAACGTGTCTAGGAATATCCATTGGTCTGACTGGAGCTGCTTAGTGGATAACAGTGTCTAAGTCTGTAACCACTCTTTCCCCTATTTTATTTCAGAAGTGCACGGCTACAGTTCCCACCACTGCTAAAAGAAATAGTTATTATAATAATAACTTTATTTATAT
Organism: Acanthochaenus luetkenii; assembly: GCA_900312575.1. NCBI lineage: Eukaryota > Metazoa > Chordata > Actinopteri > Beryciformes > Stephanoberycidae > Acanthochaenus > Acanthochaenus luetkenii. Next base: position 15,346 of record OMOT01023521.1, on the reverse strand, counting down.
AGCACTTTTCTAAACAAGTTACAGCAAGGAATAAGCAAGCCAAAAATATAGAACACAGTTATAGTTAGAACAATAACACTATAAAAAACAAGGATAAAACACAAATAAAGAGGTGTAGATAAAATAAGTTCCACAGCTGAGGGGCCCAGACTGAAAAAGCCCGGTCACCCTTGATAATGAGTCGGGTATTTGGAACGACCAGAAGACCCCCGCCTGAGGATCTCAGGCTGCGTTGTGGCTCATAAGGGACCAGCATATCCAAAACGTGGCTAGGAGCCTGACCCTGTAAAGCCTTAAACGTTATCAGCAAAATCTTAAAATCTATTATAAAACTCACAGGCAACCAATGAAGGGAGGCGAGGATGGGTGAAATATGATCCCATCTCCTGGAATTAGTCAAGAGCCTAACAGCAGCATTTTGGATTAATTGGAGGCGGGAGATTGTCTTCTGGCTCACCCCGGAATACAGAGAATTGCAGTAGTCCAAACGAGATGAAATAAAAGCATTGAAGACTTTTTCGAAATCTTCCTTAGGAGGAAGCTACGACCTTAGTCACTTGACTATCAAAAGAAAGGTTGGAATCTAAAATAATGCCCACATGTTGGAAAGTGTCCTTACTGTTAAAGGACAGACATCCCAGGTTTGAGTGGAAGGCACTGGTAGTGTAAGAGGGTCAGAATAGAAGGATCTCAGATTTGGAGGAAATTCTGTGACATCCAGCATTTAATTTCTGTAAGACAGGACATGATACGGGTGAAACTGGCTGATTCACCAGATTTCAGTGGGACATATAGCAGGGTATCATCTGCATAACAGTGGAATTGGATATTGTGTCGGCGAAATATGTATCCCAGGGGCAGCATGTAAATAGAAAACCTAAACCTAAAAAGCGAACCTAAAATCGACCCCTGGGGGACACCACAAGAGAGGGGGGCGGAGGAGGAAGCCTCTATGTCCTGAGCAACTGCACCACTTGCGCTTGAACCAAAGCTACAATGAGTTAAGATGCATAAGAAGAATGCATGTTAAGAATAGGGTTATTATGATACATGGGTTGTCAATATATCAGGCTGATACTGGCCTTTTATAAAATATCTGATATCAGTATCAGTGTCATCCACCTCTGATATGATGGATATGAGGCTTGATTTGATTTGATTACATATTTATTGTAGAATTGATCAATACTACTACATTGGTTGTCCATGGGAAGAGCTTAACCTGAATTGACGAGACATTTTGATCAGATTCCGCACAAGTCTGCGTTATTATTATTATTATTATTATTATTATTATTATATTTTACATCCTGACAAGAATACAAATCTGTGGCAAACACTGAATTCTCAGTTATCAGCAGCTTAAATTCTAAAATATTGATATTGGTATCAGCCTCCAAAAGCCAATATCGGTCGAACCCTAGAAGAGAATGTTTTCTTGTTCTCAATGTGAAGTTAGGGGTTATAAAAGAAAGATTTGCCTTCTTAGGGTTTCAGGTTGCAGGAAGTTGTAATGGGTCAATGTGAATGATTTAATGGGTTGCAGTAGGTGAGTGAAAGGCAGGAAGTTAGTTGGCCGTGGGTGGAACCCCCTGTATGCGGAGGCTTTGGCAGCAGAGAGCACAGCCTGTCACGCTTGCTTTGGACTCATAAAAATGTACCTGAGACAGATTTGGGGTTTCTGCTGGATCTCATGGTGGCCCTAATTGGTCTTGAACTGCTTTCAGAGCAAACCTCCCAGCAAGCCTGTCGCTGCAACAATTGAGCGCTGTGCTCCAAACATGCCGTCATGCTCCATTTTATCAACCTGGACGAGTGTTTTTCATGCATGAAAGACCAAAACTTCACCCGAATGGAGAAAGAACGGATCACTGAAAATCTGCAGGAAGGACGTTTCACCTCGCAATGATGATTTCATACTCCGGAATGAATTAAGAGTTTGAAATTGTCAAATGTAAGAACTGCTAAATGAATGATTGATGTTGGATTTTGTGTTAAAACATACACATTACACACAATCCCTTGTCCCGGCATCTTTCTCCATTTGGTACTACATTCCAGAAGCAACCACAAACTAGCTGCCACCGACAGTTATATTGTTTACGGGTGAGGAAGAGGATATCTGGAGGATTCTTCATGTGGTTCCCGTACAAGAGCAGTGGCTAGATGTCAGCCCTGCTTCCCTTGTCACAGTCCAAATGATTTGTACGATCGGCCCTGCCTGCTTGTTAGGCTTCTGCGCTAAGGGTCCTTGCGGTGTCGTCTCTAGTGATGTTCAAATGGACCCTGGCTTTTGTAAATACAATACTTGAGGCTCAGAGGGATCTTTAGTTAGCTGTCAGAAGTGGGAACTGTGGAGATGTTTTGTTTCAAGTAATATTTATTCTGTGGTTGAAACTGTAAACTATGTTGGTTTATCATGAGCGGGGAGTTGCATTTCTTTAATGGCGTTCGCACTTCTTTTTCTCCTTTCCGAAAAACATGTATGGTAAACCTGGTATCCATAATCTCACAATGACCACTTTCTGCATGGCTTTTCTATATATCTGGGTCATTTCAATTTCAGAGTGATTGACACAAGAGGCGCTTAGGCACTGCAAGACTTGTGGAGAAAGAACAAAGAAGGCAGGCAAAAGCATGTGTCAAAATATGGTTAGCATTTGGATTGATTGTTTTTTTGGGGGAAAAGGAACAATTTATTCAAAATATAGACCAGAGCCATAACTCAGAACACGGCACACGTAGTTGTATATTTAAAGCACAGTTTGGTGCCAAATTTGGTTAAGCTGCTGTAATTTACAGAGAGCCCAGAACCTCCACTATACCCATTGCACTTTGATCGTCTCCTCTGTAGTGCGACTTAAAAACATGGCTGTAGATGCTGTTTACACATCTGGACCGCATGTCGATTACAGTTTCTCCGAGATGAAGTCTAACATGAGAGCAAAGGAGGCAGAGAGGGCTTCTTTGAAGTCTATCTGATTGGCTGGTTGTATCTGTCCAGTGGTTTGCTCAATCTATCATGCCTGGTACATGATGCTGGCACTGTTAAATGTTTTAATTGGCTGCTTAATTTGACTCAGGAGCCTCTCCCAAATATTTCTACAGTTTCAATTCTCATACTGAAAAAGGAACTCTTCTTATTTTTTCTTGCCTTGATTCAAATCAAATTCATGGGAACAAGGCAGATTGATGTAACGTGCGCTAGACATTGTGCAGGGAGTGTAGGACGTGAGTTGGACAGCGCTGCTCCAGACGTTGTGAGTTGTGGCCTCCCTCCTGACATGCCGGTGGGCTGAAGTTCGAAACCCCGCCACAGACACACTCAGACACAACCTGATCCAAATGTCTCCAAAGTCGTACAATAATTGTTGGATGTGGGATCCGCTGGATTCAAACGGCGTATCAGCATGCGTTGCGAGATCAGCGACGAGCAAAACAAATGTTCGACAACAAAGTGCGAAGCAGGATCTTTGAGCCAGACGTGATGAAGCATTTCACTGTGCGCTGAGGTGATCACAGGGACGTATTCTATTTTTGTATTATTGTTAGGATGCTGTTGATAGTAATAGCGTTAAGCCAGAAGCAGCCCACCAAAATTGATGAAAGACATGACGCACTGTGATAGCACTCTGCCATACCTACAGTACTTTCACCATTCCCCTCGCTCCGCTGAGGAGATCAACTTTCCAGTTCTTCACAGTTCTTTACCTAGGCCAAGTTGGCTTTCCCTGTCTTTCAGCGTTGTGTTAAAAGTCAAGTTTGGAGAGGGCGGAGGGAGCAAATGTGACCAAGTTAATGTGAATGTCAGTTTGTTGTAAACACACCAAGATTGTATATTCTACAAAAATATATGGCTAAGTGTTGAGGTTTGGTCTAATGTTTTACCGAATGGAAAGATTGACAGTATGAAGTATGAGATATATTTCAGAATGTCTTAATTTGTGGCGTTACTATCGGAGGGGAAACAACTATTGTAATTTATTTTGAGAACAGCTTCATGACTAGAAATACTTGTATTTATTTATTTTTAAAGTGAAAGTGACATCTATGTTTTATTCAGGGGCCGTATAGATCTTTACTTCAAAGATGTGTGCATGTAAGTGCTTTTTTGCCATTTCTGGGATTTGTCGGGATTAAAATGTCAAAAAAAACGATCAGTGAGTCAAAAGACAGCTGTAAAGTCAATCAACTTTAGTCAAATGTATACTTTCTAAACAGCACCTGTGGTTACCAAGGGAGTAAAGCAAAGTGCCTTGGCACAACTGAAATGAAATACGAATATCTTACACACTGGATTGACAGTTGAACGAAAAATGCAATTTTCCATCTGAGAATCGCGAGAGCCAAAACTATTCAAGATCGGGTTTTTTGTATTTCTCCTTCATGTCTTACCGAGTGAGCGGTGCCGACTGCAGATGAACAATCACCAGTCTGTCTGATGAATGGGCTTGGAGCGCACATCCCGGCACTGGCTGTGATCTATGGGGTGTCGCTGTAAACCTCATCCCTAAAGACCGTCAGAGACACATTCTGATTAGCACATAATCTCACTCCATCCATCCCTGCTTCAGGAGGCTGAGTGTAGTTTGGCAGAGCCAGCGTACCTCTCTTTGGACTGTCTCTCAGCACTCCAACAGAAGAAGTGAAAAAGGATGAGTCCAAGTCAGCCGCTGACATCCGCTCGCTGATTTTCACATGATTACAAACTGATGCTTGCACTGGGCCCACTTAGCGCTTGCTTTCGTCTGGATGAATCTGTTCAGAGAAATCCAATATGCTGATCCACGGCCAGTAACGCAGGCATGCTCTGCTATGTCTCTCAGGGTTTGTCCAGTTTGCTGCACAGTGTTTTATTAAGCGTTGTGGTAGGTCGCTCAGTCGGAGCGGTGCTGTTACCCCGTCTCTGCCTGTGATATTTAAGACTTGGCTCAGATCAATAGAAGTGTCTCTCGTTTGGAGAGATTGGATTCGCCCAAGGACATTTTCCTGTAAACGGGACGCTGAGGAGTTTACATTTAAAGTCACTTATTGTGGAATGGACTGTCTTTTTACTGGCTCCTTTGTCTTCCGCAGGCAACTCGAGCTGAGGCCAGAGCCACTGCGGTTTTGGGGGCTTTCATCGTCTGTCTCAACACAATCATTCAGGAGAGCAGCGCTGACCAGAATTAATGCAATATTCACATTCATAGCCAATCAGCATTCAAACATTGAGAGGGGAACCAGAGATCGCATGAATGACAAATTGTTGAATTGGACATATTTATATGAATTAGAGAATATCCCGCTGATATATCTATTACGGTTGTTTTGGTTTTATTCTTGTTCTCTGGTTGTACTATAATTCAACTGGTCAGCCCTCCCTCAGTTCAGCCTATCGCCTCTAGTTCACCCTGTTCTCATCGTTGGTGAAGTCCAGGTCATCCGCAATTTTGAAATGCTGGGACTGTCCAAGCGTTCTGTTTTTATGTTACCAGTGCTGAATGAATAGTACACCTACACACATTTTCATTTGAAAGATTTTTGTGGAATTTTTGGTTTTTATTTGATAGTTAACATTGAGTAGAGACAGAGGAGATGGGGGCTGGAGGGGTGGAGGGGTGGTGGGCAGTTGGGGTGAATTGTATAAAAAAGTCCCAGGTCAGATTTGCATCCAGGATGTTGTAGTTACATACTATGCACCTTAGACAACGGATCTACCAGGATGTCCACACACACATTAACAGCCAAATAATACGTGGAAAAACATCTTACCGCGATTTCATTACATTTACCAGGAGTGTATTGGCAAATGTAATAAAATCGAATAATTAATACTAGCTCACTACTACGAACATTACTACTAACATACACTTAGCAAGGCCTAATATGCTAACATTAGCCTACATCCTCAACAAAGGATTAAGCCCACTTTCAACGAAGACCAACAAACTATATGCAAAATGTAAAGCAATCTAATGTTGTAAAATTACATTTAACGTTGTACAAATACACAACTTACCTTATCAGGAAACCAGCGAACCTGAAACGAATCTTCTGCTAGTCAATCGCTTCTCCAAGCAATATAACATTGATCTTCTAATCCCAATCGCAGTCAGTAGCAGGATCAGTAACGTACAAGCCATCAGCTGGCCTATTGGTTACTACCACAGGCGTTTCAGACATGGCAGTTCAGCAAGGACCTCATGAAAATCCTACAGTCCCTTAGCGACATCAGCACATGCACATGTTTGCCCTTCTGGCAAACCTAAAATCAAATGTTTTCTGATAGTTTTATAATAGTGGCCAGTTAGTGAGCACACTTAAGTTATACTGCAGCCCATATGTTTTGTTCACATTCAGTCTTTAGCGTTGTGTATTTGATTCCATCCTACTAATCACCTTTACTGTTTGTTCCTCTGTGTGTTGTCATGTGTGTGTCCTGCAGCTAGCTATGGAGCGTACCCCATCTGCAAAGGCTGCTCGGTGTGCTCCAGGGACAACGGCTGTGTAAACTGCCAGCCCAAACTCTTCCTGTTTCTGCGGAGGGAGAGGATGAGGCAGTATGGGGAGTGTCTCCACGACTGTCCATCAGGATACTACGGCATGCGCAGCCCCGATCTCAACATGTGCTCCAGTAGGTTCAACCCACCCAACCTCCCTCACACACCGCCACAACCACCCTAACAACCTACCACTGCGTTTCCTCCCTTTTCTTCGACCCACTCACTTCCTCAACTTCCCCTCTCCCAGATCACATGATTTATTGTCTCATTACATGCTCCGTAGGCGATACACCTATCTCACATTTTGAATGGCTCATCCATCCACACAAGTGGATATAAACAGTGAAGCCTTTTCTTAGCAGTTTCTCCCTCAGGGTTTCACACTGCACTCGTGCTGCTGTTCATCAATCCTCCTAAAGACTAACACCTGCATTGACGTGCATCCTGGGTCACTGGAATGTATTCAGATTAAAAAATTCATTCAATCTGGTTGTAAATGTACCCAAGAGGCAGCAGTAGTTCAGGAGGTAGAGTTCCCGCCCAGCAACCGCAAAGTTGAAGGTTCTAGTCCAGCGTCTGTCATAGTGTCCTT
>OMOT01023513.1:4945-15031 GCA_900312575.1 Acanthochaenus luetkenii | reverse complement strand
CAATGGATCGTGGAGCCTGGGCTAAGATATCAGTCTCAACTGTGGTCCGAGCTTTCACGAAGGCAGCGACACTGACTCGGATAATGACGAGAGGGATCCGGGCATTTTGGATGCCGTAATCGCCCAAATGTTTTACTCGGACACTGAAGATGAAGAATTTGAGGGATTTGTGGACGATGAATGAACTGAAAAAGTGAGTGTATCGTGTTGTATTTTACGTGTTATAACTGAACAATGTTGAGAGTTATTGTGAATACGCTCATTAACGTTTGCACAATGTTGAGAGTTATTGTGAATGCGCTTAATAAAGTTTGACTGACTGACTTATCTGACTGTTTTGTGTCGCTTAATGCGCCTTATAGTCCGGTGCGCCTTATATATGAAAAAAGATCGAAAATAGACCATTCATTGACAGTGCGCCCTATAATCCAGTGCGCCCTATAGTGCGCAAAATACGGTACTGTACCTCTGGTCCTATGTTTTTACGTTAGTCGCTGCCCTGCAAAGGCAGTTAACAGAAGCTGCTCAATACCCAGCGCTGTGTAGTACCGAATACAGTCCTAAGGCCAACTCTGACCACCTGCTGAGACTTGATTTAACTTCTTGCCACTGAGGAGGGATTGGCAGGACAGAGAATAGCTGAATGAGAGTCGAGGAGTGAAAGTGGCAGCTTGTGCCAAGATCTGCTTTCTGTTGTGTGATTAGTACCCAACTGCGTGTGTGATTCAAGGGTCGTGTTTATTTTCTTAGCCAAGGTTGATAGAGATGAACTGAGTGGCTTTTCATGTCTTCACTGCGTACCAAATGGACATGTTGATTCAAATTATTTCTACCTTTACATCCAATTTCCACATTTTGGGGTAGCTCACCTTCCTGTCCACCACTAACCAACCAATGAACCGTGTGTGTATTTCAGGACCGTGACTGTGCCTTGTCACCAGAGGAGCTGAGGGACCTGTTCGATGTATTTCCCTACATGCCCTGGGGTCCAGATGTCAAAAACACAGTGTGCACCAACGACCAGAGCTGGATCACCTACCAGGGATATCTTTCACAGTGGACGTAAGTGGGGCGTTAAAATGTATTTAAACTAACTATCAAGTACTAGGCTTAATCTACTTACCTGTGAAAAAACACATCATCACACCTCAATCACATTGACTAAAAGGCGAGGTTGTATATATCTAGTGAATCCCTTTTCCTTACTTTTTGTCCAGTCTAACAACGTATCTGGATGTTCAACGATGCCTGGAGTATTTGGGCTACCTTGGTTACTCCATCATAGCCGAGCAGGAGTCCCAGGCAGTGGGAATCACAGGTTAATGTTCATACTCACTTTTTCATTTACATATTCAATCATGAGCTGAAGATCCTTATACCATTTGATCACAACATCTTGATCGTGCTTTTAACCAGGAAAGTTTGACCAACTATTTAGCATGATGCTAGTTGAGATATACACTTCATTCTAAAGCTAGAGCCATGGGTATTATTCAGCATTATATTAAAAGCTAACCTCATTGTCCCTTTGGGGAAATTGCTTTATAGTTAATGGATTTTACTGTACACTCATGCAGTCAATGATTACATCAGTCAGTCACTACTGTCTCATAATGTCAAACAGCCATTGGAGAGTTGATGCAGCAGCTTAAACTGACTACAGGCATGCATTGCGTACTGTAGCAGTCTAAACTGATCCTCTGGTGCCCATGTGTGGTCTGCCCCCTGCAGTGACCAGGGATAAGAAGATTGACTTGCAGAAGAAGCAGACCCAGCGCAGTGTCTTTCGCTGTAACATTTTTGGAGACGTGGGCAGTGGCAAGACCGGCTTCCTCCAAGCGTTCCTGGGTAGAAACCTCATGGTAAACAGCGATAAACACCAGTAATGTATATGCAGCATCAATATTGCACACACATACATTTCACTTTGCCGCATGTATATACACTGATATTTCATGGCCAAAATGTAATCAAGACAATGTTGTATTTGCTCATTCATTATCTTCCCACCCCACAAACATTATGTATTACATCTAAGTACTTTATTTCACTTCAATTTTCCAGGACAAAAACCTGACTCCGATTTTTGTATAATCACAGATAACGAAAATACAATATCAAAACTCCTGTTTCCTATATACACAAATCGCCTTGTGTCAAGATCTGTTTTACATGATGTTTCTTCCCTGCTCTTCTCTCAGCGCCAAAAGATGATTAGAGAGGAACACCGATCCTACTATGCTATCAGCACAACCTATGTTTACGGCCAGGAGAAATACCTACTTGTGAGTATCCCACTTTTGACCAATGTTGCTTCAATTTATACTTTTTAAAAATTATTATTTAATTTATCTAGATGGACTCATTTTCAGTGCTTGTTGAAAATAATCCTCATCCCACTGATGTTTTTAAAGAAACACACCACAACTACATGGCAACACTTTCTGTACACATGTATGGCTCTCTGTTAATGTGGATATGGTGCACATCCTGGATATATGCTGTAAATTAACACATTTGTTTTCTTTACATTCTCATATCCTTATTTTTGGCATAATTCATACATATTGATAATTTTAAATTCGTTTTTCCACTTCCTACTGCATAATGTGCATATATGTAATATTTTTGGTATATTTTCACATCGTACATATTCAGCATTTTTGTTTGGTCTCACGAAGTTATCTCACTTATTTTACACACTCGCATAATGCTGTAATCTATAGTTTTCTCATACTTTTCATTCATACTTTCTCCATAACATGAAATTGTTGGTTGCACATGTTTATAGAACCACCAATTGCTATATTCTTACTTATGTTCAAATTTTTGCTGTATCCTGCTACTATTTGTTGCTGCAATGACCCAGTTTCCCCACAGAGATCATTACAGCTGCAGTAGGCAACTTTGCGTGTTTTTGGCACCAAATAGCAGCGAGAGGAATATTTTCCCAGCAGGTTCATCCATCATTGTCTAGTCCAGTTTTCTCTTGATGGAGCACTCACTCGCTGCTGTTTAGGAACCAGTTTTGTATTTCGCTCCTAAGTTACAATTTGTCACTTCTGTGAGCGGAGAAGATTTCCTGCCAGTGTCCATAGTTCATACCCAACATCTACGGCATCTCCGTAAGGGGGAATGAGACGCTCTTCTCTGTTGCAGCCCTGATTTGACTGATGAGACGGGTGTATTTTTACATAAAAATCTTGTCTCAGCTTATCTCATCTTGTCTGATGGGGCCCGTCCTCCAGTCATGGCATACTGTATATTCTGCTTGCTTATTGGATAGTATACTGGATTTGCCTCCTTCAACTGAACATCCTCTCCTCTCCTGTCCTCAGCTCCATGAAGTCTTCCCTGACTTCGACTACCTGTCTGACGCTGACCTGGCCTGTGACATTATCTGCCTGATCTATGATATCAGCAACCCTCACTCCTTTGAATACTGCGCCAAAGTCTTCAAGGTAAAATTGATAAACTTGTGTGCATTGCCCACTTTGCCATTTTCACCATGTTCATCAATTACCTTCTCTTTTCCCTCAGCAATACTTCATAGACAGTAAGACCCCATGCATGATGATAGCAGCTAAGTCAGACTTGCCAGAGATGAAACAGCTGTACACCTGCGGTCCCCTGGAGTTCTGTAGGAAGCACAAGATGCCGCCTCCTCAGTCCTTCACCTGCAACACCGCAGCAGAGCCCAGCAAAGACATCTACACCAAGCTCACCACTATGGCCATGCACCCGTAAGTATACATGCACCACCTTTACCCAAATACGTAAAAGTTGCGCTATGCAGTTTTGCACGTTGGCCGCCCCAAAATTTGAGGACTTAATTAACCCAGAAATTTGATAACGTGATGTCAGTAAAATGCTCCAGTCAGTCAAATTCCTTGGACCTAAATCTCTTGTTCAGTGTGTCCAGCATTATCTGGATGCTTGCTGCTGTTTAGGAGACAGTGCTGTATTTCACTCTTACCGTAAGTTCCGATTTGTCACTTCCTATGCGCCAAGATGTCCTGACAGTGTCTGTACCTGATACCAGAAATGTATTTGTCTCAGTTAGTGGGAACGGGGCGCTCTTCACCGTTGCAACCCCACTTCATGATTTAGTCTGATCAAACATTTTTACAGGAGAATCTTGCCTAGTGCAGCTTTAATGGTTCTGTCTAGCAAAAACCGGTCAGGTCTATCTTCAGATGGTTAGAATTGACCTATGTAAGAACAAAGCCTATGCTCAAAATCCCAAAAGGCCTTGGTAAATTCCAGGATAAACTTGCTTCCCGCTCTTTGCGATTGTCAGTATGTGACATGTACTGCAAATGTCCACGCATTAAAGTACTTCAACTACTTGTTGTAGCAGTCTCGCTTTCTTGGAGAGGACATCAACAGCATGAACAATTTGTTGGGGGCCTGTTTGTTTTGGGTCCGCACAGGACAAGAGAACGCTGTAATGAGACTGAATTTAGTGAATTTGGGCTGTAAACAATCCTTTATGAATCCCTGATCTTCAGGATTATCTAGTTAAAATGCCCATTCAGATATTCGAGCACAACTCCAGTGGCAAATAAAAATTAGATCATAGTGTGGCTGTTTTTCCGTCACCTAGATATTTTTCCATGTATCCCATTCAATCTCATGGAGGAATCTCAATGGATAAACATTTCTATCCTCATCTTTTCTTTTATCTTTCTCGTATCATGGCTCTTAAGTAATGAGCCACAGACTGGACTCTTGTGACGGTGGTATCTTTCAACTTTAACTTACGTTTCTTCTTGTGTGTCCCATTTGCTGTGTGTGTGTGTGTGTGCGTGCGTGCGTCTTCCCCAACTCCTCAGCCACGCCCGGCTGCGCTGCATGTGCACTTGTAACCGGTGCACCTTCTGCTTGTGTCAGAACTTCCTCAACTCTGAGCTGCTGCAGACGGTCAGGGCCAAGCTCTACGCTGTCGTACTAAGCAGGTCCTCTTCACTTCCTACAACTACAGCAGCCTTCTCTTTACCTCTGAATTCATCACCCAATCCTTTAAGCCTCAAATGGTGCCTCATACAAGTGACTCACCAGCAAACATTTGTTCAGTCCCCTTTTTTCTCCAACAACTCACTCTGATGTCATCACCTTCTTCCTTTTACTTTCTTAATTTCGATGTTCTTTACGATGTTTCTTTGTCAGGGTTAGAGGCACCTTTTTCCATTTTCATTCCAGGCCTATGGTCATATGGTTGGTTTTCACTTTGTCTCTCTGTTTCGCAGGCAGGTAAGCCAGGCAGACCTGAAGAGCTCTACCTTCTGGCTGAGGGCGAGTGTCGGGGCCACAGTGTTTGCAGTGCTGGGGTTCACCATGTACAGAGTCCTGCTCAAACCACGGTGATCCTAAGACACCAGGATAAACCCCCTTACCTGGGGTAGACATGGAAAGATTTTTGACCCGATGTAGTCACACTAGGCCACCCACACGTTTAGAAAGCCAAAGATACAATTTGGAATATGGTGAAAATCCATCATGGTTTTGTTGTATGAAGTATCCCAATCAGATTTTTTTGGGGAAAACATCATTGTGCAAGCCTGCAGTAGCTTTGTTTCTTCTTTGCAATTTCAATATATATTTCTCCTCTTGGGGTTAAATGTGAAAAATATGTAATTTTATACCTAGATTGCTAATTTGCTTTCTCTGTTTGTCTGCAAGTATTTGCTCAAAGTACAGATAATATATTTATATTTGTATTGAAAATGGGGGTAGCTATTTTTTTGGTTGCCTGGTGATTGAAATGGTGAACAACTCTGTATTAATCCCTTGAAATCGGGATTGATCCGTGAAGTATGCAGTAGGATTAACGATTTTAGTAAGACTGAACAAATATGTAAATACTGTATATAACATATTCGATTGTACATTTGTTTGTCCTTGCCCAAAAGGGACACGTCTGAAGTGGTTCCACGGGATTCATACTCAAAACACTGAATGCAACGGTATTAGTTTAAAAACCAGGTGACGAACTGCCCTGAAAGCACTGCAAACATTACCATTGATCGTGAACACTGACTGAATATCGGTTTGGTTGCACACTTTGTACGTTTGTGCATCTGAACAGGTCAGTGCTTGATCAATGGATGTTAATGTGTGGAAGGGCCTTAGTGCAAATTACCACCTCTAACTGTAAGACAGTCGCTGCTGCTTCCCTTCCATGTCTTCCCACGTTGGTCACTTTACCTTTTGGCTCACGTGTGTGTTTTTTTGAGTACGGGAATCCACATTGTGCAGTCATTCCATATCAAGAGCTGTGTTTGCATGCTTCAGAATTTTTGACCAGATTCTTACGTCTGTCGTTTGACCCTTGTGGTGATTCCAGATCAGCCCTCCTGTTTGCAGAAGATGCATTAATGTGGCCCCAGATGTTAGTTTCCATTATCTTCCAACAAACTACCGAGGTTCGCTTTGGTTTATTCACTCACCCCTGCCTTTCCAAAACTTTATAATAAACAAATACATCTATTACATTCAGTGTGATTGCATTTATTCTTTCAATTGACCAAATACCTGAAATGGCTCGTCATTGCTTACACTCTGTTCAGTATTTTAATGTTCTCATTTTATAAATAGAACTTCCTATTTGAACAAAGTTTGAACAGTTGAACTTCTGAAGGCTTGATTTTTCTTTCTTTTTTCTGTAGAAAGCTGACTTGTTTGTTTACCCTCTTTATAGAGCCTACACTGCAGTGGAGGATAGTGCATTACCCCTGAAGATAATTATGCAGGTAGTATTTTTAAGCATTTTAAGTCTGCCTTTTTGTAATAATCGCCAACAGCATTTCTTCATTCTGTTTTTCTATCTGGTAATCCACGTTGATTTTGTCCTGTCTGCATTCCCCATCCTGGGTGAAGGCAATGTCAGCCATCTATAATATCATGGCCTTAAAGACAACTGTTCTGTCAAGATGGGGAGTTTCATCAAGTAAATTGTGATCATTCTGATGGCGCATGTGGTGATGGGATTACTTATCTACCCACAAGAGGGCATCATCGCTTAAACAAGGAACAATCCCCACCAGTAATTGATTTATTACTCTTTATATCCAATTGAAAAGCTCATGCTTGTCTAAAAATAAGGTGTAATGAGCCAACATGTGAGGGGAGGCGCCAGTGCAAGATCATGTTAGAGTAGTTGGTGATATTGTAATGTTCAAGACGGGTCTTTTCTATTTCTTCCAGGCCTGTAAAGCTCTCACCGACTACTTTGCTTGTTCTGTTGATTTCATTTGGTCTTCTTCTGTGCAACAGTTGTGTTTCCATACCAGTGGATCACAAAGAAAAATCAAATCACTGGTGGCATGTAACCAATCATTTCTCTCATCATTTCTCTCTTTTAACTATCAGTCCCCTGTGCAGCCAATGAAAGAATGGCTCTTCGCTCCATTTGGATTTCAGCGATGAAGAAAGAAAAATATCTGGCTGCCATATTGTTTCCATGGCAATGCAATCACATAACCGGGGGGAGTTTCACAAGACCAACACAATGCAAACCTCACCACCGCCACCCGATTTCTCCTCAAACGTGACTTCCACCCAACGATTAGGTGTGTTTGATGTCTCTTAGGGTAATAGGTGGGTGGTGGTCTGAAACGGGGCACCCATCCATTTGGTTGATTGTTGCAGCAGACCTGGAGGAGGTTGTTTATGGCTCCTAATACACACCCTGGAATTTACAAGCCTATTCTGAGCCCCTAAAGGGAAATACCACTCAATTGAAGAATTCAAGTGTGCTTTTCTGGTGGGATGTGATTGAACAGCAGCTAGAAGATAAGATGAATCTTGAATGATCTCCATGAGGAAATTGGGTCATTGCAGCAGCAAATAGGACCAGGATAGGAAGATATTTAAACGAATGCACAATTTAAACAAACCGACTATTACAACACTAGAACATATTAAATAGAAATATATGAATTACAACATGTATGTAGGGCATGCAACGTAGCACCAGTAGAACATACGGGGACAAAGAAAAAAAAGGAATAATGAAAAATCTGTACAATACCAAAATATACAAATACTTGTGTGTATATATAAGATACATACTTAATATATACAGTATACAAGTAAAATGAAGAAAAATATGAAGATACGTGCAATATATAGAGTGTGAAGTAAACCAATATGTGAATATACAACATATACTGGATGTGCAAAATGTGCTCATATTCACACAAACTGATCCACATATGTACAGAACGTGTCTAGGTGTGTAGACGTGCTGTAAAAAAAACTATACACCTTCCAAATATACAGTATTTCACCTTACAGATGTTGATAGCGAGCAGAACGTGCAGCATTGCATGTACATTACTAGCTTTTCATTTTTGCCAAACATCCAGATGGAGGTACCATGTGCAACAACATGTTTATGGACTGAGATAACATGCGTGCAGGACAGAAATAAGTGCGTGCCGAAGGGTTGAGGGTAAACAACAAGCCTATACAGTCTAAGCCGTCCAGGATGACATGCACTTTATATTGCCATACTCAAATTCCAAAAGGGACGTTCCCCTTTAAATCCAGCAGTGAGCTTGGAGAACAGTTGTGACCTTTAGGTAAATCAGCGGGGAACCAATTGATGCCCCACATTATGTAGATGTTAATCACGTTTGCGCAGCAGTGGGCGAGTATTGATCAGTAATTGGAAAATATGCAGGGACTGGAAGTTCGAGGCATTGCACTGCTGGTGCAGCTCGTCTCCAGCAGGGCCGGTGTCCCATCCCCTAAGCACTTATAGTGGCAACTCAATGGTGAGTTTATAGTGACATTATATATACCCTATAATATTCCTATCGGCTATAATATGGGCCTATAGTTGATCGTTTTGCTGTGATATTTGTGTAGTATCCTTCTAAAAAATAAACATTATTTATTTCCCCTCCACACACATGATGCGATGCGTCATTTGTGCTTCATAACCGAAAAAGTGAGTCCGATGGGCTGAGTATTGAAGTGTGTGTGTGTGTGTGTGTGAGAGAGAGAGAGAGAAAGGTGAAAGTTGTACTATTTTATTTTTCTTTGTTGTGTTACTTTTGAATGTACAACTTGACATGCTTTGGCAACACAAATGTAAATGTTGTCATGCCAATAAAGCTGATCTGAATTGAATTGAGAGAGAGAGCTGGTTTGAAACCGGACTGGGTGGCGTTCCCACCCCGCCGTCGGCAAAAAACTCTCCCCCCCTCCGTGCCTCCCTCCCTCCTTCCCTGCCCTGGAGGGACGCGTGCGGCTGTGTGGAGCGGAGCTCTGCGTGGTGTCTGTTGGGTCTGAACTCAGAGTCGTATTCCCGCAGGACGCAGCAGAGAAACCAGACGGCTGGCCGAGCGACCCGCAGGAAGAGCAGGTGGCCAGGTACCGTGACGCACCACAAGATGTAGGCACGGAGCCCGTCCGGCCCATAGCGACAGTCCGGTCTCACGGAGCGCTCAGGGACTCCGGGTTCGCGTCTCTGCCCCCTGCGTGGCAGGTGGCTTGTCAGTGATGATGTCATTGTGTGTTTCAGGTGGATCCGCGCTGCGCCGCCGTGTTGCAGCTCTCAGCGCGAGACTCGCTCTGCTACAACCGGAGCGAAACTACAACTAAAGCAAAGCTTCGATCTCCGTGTGAGAAACAGAGGACACTTTATGTTTGAGCCTTTTCACCTGATCTGACTGTCCAAACCCCCAGGAGGAAGACTTGGAGAGATGCCCAAGTGAGCGTGACGCATGTCTTTATTATTATTATTATTCCCTCTGGTATTTTGCTGACGCACATTCGGAGCGAAGTGGGCCGGTGAAAAGTATGGGAAGTGGTCGCTGTCGCTGAGGATCTAACGGAGAAGAGCAGCCCGAGGATGGCGGGCGGAACCCGGGAGGTGAACTCCTCCCCGGCGGTGGCGGCCAACGCGGAGGGAGAGGAGATCGAGGTGTTGGAGAGCACCGACGTCCTTCCCGCGGGCCCAGAGGACGTAAGTGCACACCCGCGCTCCGTCACACTGCTCCGTCATACAGCTCCGTCACACTGCTCCGTCACACTGCTCCGTCACACTGCTCCGTCATACAGCTCCGTCACACTGCG
>OMOT01023460.1:3402-21124 GCA_900312575.1 Acanthochaenus luetkenii | reverse complement strand
ACATCAGGGACTCTTACACACAGTGATGAGGTGAATCCCTTATCGACTCCCCTTATTAAATCTAAACCAATCACACAAGAGGAGAGGAGTTAGAGAAGGATTTTGAAGCTTTGAGACCATTGAGATGTGGATTGTGCAAAAGGGGCTGCAACTCAATATCAGGAAGATGCCCTATATTTTCTCAGTGTATATAAAGAGATGAGGGAAACTTTAAATCCCTACAGGAATATTATAGAAATATACAAATGATTTAATAGGAGATGAACAAATAGTATTAAGTACAAGGTCTATAAACTCAGTGGCCCTTTGAGTAGCCTATACGACAGACGCTCCTATAGGATCCTTTTGTTGGGGCATCCTAATTCATAGTAGTAGTAAATCTCTTTTAAATATAATGTAGAAGAAAAAAAGGTTTGGTGTTCACCAGACAACTGAAAAACGAGCCATCGGGCAGTGATTGCCTAAATTTTAACAAAGTCAACCGCACAGAAATTACCAGTGCCAAGCCAGCCAGAGTAAAAAATTTGACTTCTGGTAAAACAATTAAAACATCTAAAAATGAAATAAAACCCCATATTGATGAGCATGTGTTGATGAGATGTTTTTATTTTTTTTAATAGTACAATATGTAGTACGGAAGTTAGAAAATGAGATATGGGAAGGTGTGGCACTCTGCATATTCGAGCTAGCAGTCTTCATCATCACAAAGGAGAGCAAAGATCGAGCAAAAATAGCTCGAAATGTAGTTGGAAATTCAAATTAAATCACATCAGGGGACTCTGATCCCCCCCTCTGTCCTCAGACTGGTTCAGGTGCTGCTGACCCTCAAGGGCCAAACATGAAGATAGGGCTGTCACTGGCCACGGCTGCCTTCCTCGCAGCTCTATTATCCTCCGCAGAAGCTCAAGGTAAATGAAACCAGCACCCCTCAGTCCATCAACATACCACCCCTCTCCCTCTCTCTCTTTCTCTCTCTCTCTCCCCCCCCCCCCTCTCTCTCTCTCTCTCTCTCTGCAATAAGTATCTGTGTTGTTCATTTGAATAAAGCTGTTGACAGGTTCATGTGTGTGATATTTCACTGTGTCTGTGTGTATTTCAGACTTAGTGTCTGATTTTCCTGATGTTTGTCGTACTGTTATCCCCCACTTGCAGCGCATTCGGTCAGATCTGTCTTTCGAGACTCGTTGCAGTTCTTCGACGTCAAATACAAATCCAGATCCACGTACAGCACTTTAATTTCGTCGAGACATTCGGCAAAGATCAGAAGCCGAGTACACTGAAGTTGATTTCATTTCCAATTTCCAATGAACTGTCTTTAAACAACAGAATACAAGGCGTGGAACAAAAGGCATTTCATGGCTAAATGTTCCTCTGTACTCAGATCTGCTTTTATGATAGCAAGGCTCTGCTCCGTGTACAAAACAAAATCTGGAAGTAATTATGCATAAAAATGAGACATGACTTGTGTTCAACTCGTGATGATTATCTTGAGGTTCCAGTAAACTCTTGTACACCTGTGCAAGTCCAGTCTGCGATGGTTCTACAGCGGTTGCAACAATGTTGACACAAAGGTACCGTAAGTGAGTGGAAGTTCATTCAGTGTTCTTAGTCACTCAACAATATACAGTAATAGTACATAGTACAATAGTAACAGTACTTAAATGCAATAGGTCTTCTGTTCTTCTATAGTATAGTTGTTGCAATAGTAATGCGATGCTTATCACGTGATGTACGTGTCATGAGCTTATCTGAGATAGTTACAATCTGTCAATAGTTTGGACAAAATATGACTCATAGTAATGTCATGTGCAAAATGCCTTAGTCCAAATAACAGTGAATATGGAAATATAGCATGGAACATTTCAAGACCTTTTCCTCCTGAACACTGCCCGGCGCGGGGAGAGAGGAGTCTAACGTCTACTCTCATATATCTTCACTCACGCAATGGAAAGACGTAATACGAGAATCGCAAATTAATCCTCAGACAGCGCAAAGACAAAAGAGCCTTTCTAGGGCTTCTTTTGCGGGCGTTTGCACAAAAAAATAAAACGCACTCAAAAAACGCTGAGTTGCAATCCATATGGAAAGTTAATATGCAGTAATGTTTAATGTCAGCACATGTTGCGGAATGACTTTGGCGTCTGTCCTGCCTCTTTGGGAGAGTCGGTGTTCTTTCCTCCTCCTCTTGGTCTCCCCTCCTGGCAGTAGCGCCGGCCAGGATGGCTGACTGGCTGGAGACTGAGGTTACTAACAGATCAGTAGCCAGACTCTGGCCTCTGGGAGTCACTGAGAGGTGTCAGACATCCATGTACCCGACAAGAGCAACCACAGGTCCCAACACGCTATACACACACACTCTCACACACACACATCCACACCCCATACCGACATCTCAAAGTGCGTTTGGTGTTGGAGATGAGTATTCGTGGAGAAAAGAGGGGGAAACCGGCCCATCCGGGCTCCTTGAGTTGATATGCCAGGTTGGTGATCCTCCAATCACAGCTTTTACGTTTTTGGTGGGCTCCTGTTTGTCATCTGCTTGTGCATTCAGTGTGTCCCAAGCTATGGCTTCGTCCTCCAAGTGTATTTTAGAATGATATTCTTGCCACCTCTGGGCCCCTTCTCCTATTTAACGCTTTGCATGCATCTACACGGCAAAGCTCTGTCCTGATGTGTTCCAGTCTTCTGCAGGCATGCTTTACTTGACATCATCGCCATTATGGACTGGTGCCACAGTGGAAGAAGTAGGACCTATATGACCTAGCACTGCGAGTCAGTGTCGTTTGCATAGTGCAAATTACGTCACACTAACCTCTTAGGACTGTCATTTTCTTGCATACTAAGCTTTAGTTTATTTTGTTCATCTGAACTCTTTCAATTGTACATTGTGTCCAACATTATGGCCACGTAAGACTAATTTGCTATGTTATAATGTACCTTTTCAGCAGAGTCATATCTAACCCGTTAGGATAACAGGCAGATGTTTAGAATCTCCCCAATATGGTATTTGAAGTTTAACTGGTAGTCTGCTTGAAACACGTTCCACTTTACTCATTGGACTCAAATGAAGAGTTTCATTCCAAAAGGAAGTATCCACCATTTAAAAAAAGTGACACATACTTTTACAGAATGATTGATGACATGAAATGAAAAGAAATTAAATGGCACTTAAAACATTTTTAGTGGGTAACTTTAGGCCTTGGTTAAAAAAATATAACGTTTTAAGACTACGTCCTCTTTTGCCATAATTGTGCGTATGAACGACACGTACTAAGTATTAACACCCCTCCTCTTCTTTAACCTTGGTCCAATCCTTTCTCGGCTATTCGCCTGCCGAGGTTGCATGCCAAGCTCCAACAAGAAAGAATATCATTTTAAAATATGTTTGTCATCTCTGTCTGTGTGGTCCCAACTGTACATGGAAACTACCGTCCAGTCAATCAAAGTTGTTGAGCCAAACAACTTTCTCATGTACATGATGCATGACGCTGTGATCAAGCCAGCTCCCTGTGGAGGCGCGTGTTCTTGTCCGATTGTACCTGTTGATGTTTTCTAATTACTCCATTATAGCAGCCTCTTCATTTTCATTGTCCAAAGTAGTGTCTCGTCCCCTCATGCTTTCTCATGCATTAGGCTGCCAATGAAAAGAAAGTACACAAGAGTCCCCGGCGACAAATTGTGTATTCTTTTTGAGAGGTTTGCAATGGATGTGTGCCAACCACTTTGTGTAAAGAGTCTCAACTACATATACAACAAATCACTTCTTTGAAATATGTTTATATATACGATGTGTATATAACATATGGCGTCCAATTCTGTCAATGTCACTACCTGGCAACCTTGATTCCATTGTATAATCAGTAACGTGAGAATGAAAGGATGGTTGTACTTTGATAATGCTGAGATCAACTCCGTCATAAAGGTCATTTAGTTTGTGGATGGGGCATGCGTTGTAATGACTGCACTCAGCATGTGTTGGATGGTTTACTCAATGTTTGCACTTGGGTAGCGTTTGTGTGGAGTTGTGCACATGTCGTGTATTCCCGGTGCTTGAGTTGCTGGCCACCTTGGTTGTGCAACTCAAACAAATGCCATTTTGCTCCAAAATGGCTTCTCACGCTTTTTCAGTATCGTTACGTGTTCGTTATTTGTCACCTTCACAAATGGATGCCAGTTCTATTCGTCTGTCCCCAACAATGAACAAGTCCGCTTCAGTCATGAAGTGTTTGTCGTTGGGATCAATGTGAATGCCTGATTTAATAATTATTTTGTATTTGATCACAAATATCACAGTAGTCATACACACCTTTATGTTTGTTGTAATTTAACATTGTTTCGTCTCTTATTTTCAGTGGAATCCCCCTCAGACTTAAAATATAAAATTCTAAATGAGAACACAGTGCAAATGTCATGGACAAGACCCTCATCAAGGATAGAGGGCTACAGAATACAAGTCATCCCAGACACAGGTCCGTATGGATTCAAGTATATTAGACTTCGGTGTAGTTAACATTGTCAGTATTGCCATATTCTCTGCTCTAATTCTACTCTATTGGTCTCTTCATCATCAATGCAAACTCTCCATTCCCTCTCCCAGATGAACCGGCCAGAGAGTTTAGCCTCCCCTCCTCTGCCACTACGACCTCCATCACTGACCTGACCCCTGACCTGGACTACTCTGTGTCCATAAACTCCTATTTTGGCACGGAAGAGAGCATCCCCATCTTTGGACAACTGACCAGTAAGTACATGCTTAATATGGGGTTGGTCAAAAAGTTATGCCTTGAAGTCGGGTCCTATTTTTCAGTGATCAGAACAGCGAATGTTATTACTGACATGTAAGTACACAGTTAATACAATGCTTGGGTAGTTTAGAAGCTAATATAATGGTCTACCCTTCTATTTGAAGTAAGGAGCTTGTGTCCTTATCTCCAGAAATATAATTGCGGATGCTGTCAAATGTTCCATTTAAAAAAAATCCCTATTCATTTTATATGGAGCTGCTCATTGGTGTGCCTTCAAAGATTAAAATGGGCTGGGACAAACTCTTTCTTTTTTCTGGCAACGGGAAACAGTAAGAAATCACATCTGTTTATTGAAGCCTGAATCACGTACTGTTCATAGGTAATGCAGCAGAAAGATATGTGCTTGTGTGTGTGTGTATGTGGTTTTGATCGACCGGCTTTTATGACTGTGTTGATTTTCTTGCCTTTTATTTTCCGCTGTGAAAAAGCACACGCGAGACAGGGGTGGCAATGTGCTAACTCTGCAAGTGTCTCCTGTGTTTCAGTCCAGTCCAGTAACACCAGCGAACGGGTCAGGAGGCCACAGTCAGATGCAATCAGTGAGTATGTTTTCTATAGTGTCAACCAAAATCTGGGCCTGTCCTCCACACAGCGTTGCCAATTTCCCCGCGGATTCTTTGTTTGTTGTTGTAAATGTTCTTCCATAGGACTTCCATCATAATATTATTTTTTCCGCCCGGAATAATTGGCTCAGACCTACATTTTACCTTCTGTCGAGTTATCACCGGGCTTCAACAGTGGCTAGTAACATACACATTAGTTCCCTTAATTGAAACCACATTACAACAAAAACAGGAGAGGAAGGCTTGAAGCTAGGAGACCGGGGTTCTGTTATGCGTCATGTAATGAGAGGGGGTTAGAAAGTGCTCCCATTATCCCAAGCAGAGTGTCAATGATGTCACCGTTATGCCGCCTAGCTGCGAGCGTTGTCCCTTTAACCGATGTAAGATGTGGAAAAGGATTACAGCTCTTGATCAGATGTCCCCCTTTTCAACCTGTTCTCTGCTCCTGTCCGAGAGTCCAGTCTCTCGTGAGTGACGGGGAGACATGCTCACTTTCCCCCCACCATGTTGGTTCCTCTGCTGGAAACTGTGCCCGTAGGTCCAGATGCTCCTAAGCCCTTATTTATGGTAAAACGCTCATAGCACTCCTTTCCCTAATTGTGTGACTAAACCCCTTTGATGCCTTAGTTTTGACTTTAGGTCAGAGAATAATAAAAATAAAAACATCCTTTAAAGTATGAGGCTTACGAGACGCGAGGAACAAACTTTAGAGTCAACGAGACCTCGGGGAATGAGGATTTAAGTCCATCCACATAAGTCATGCCAATTATTTCAATAGAGCCATCGTAAATATTCCAGTGAAATTCATCTATGATTTAAAGCCCTCCGGGATTTGAAAGCATAAAACTGAACATTGCTGGTGAAACCTCTGCTGATTGTTTAGTCTATAAAGCCACATTTTTGTCTCCGTCCGCTGGAATGACTGTACCAGCCCACTGTTTGGCACTGGTCTTCTTTGGTTGATATTTCCTTTGATGTCAGAACGTATATCTCTGAGCCATCCAACAAACTGTCAGGGATTGTATTTTATTTAGACAGATAGAATGAGAAATGTTGCAACGCAAGAGTATTGTTCCAAAACCAAGGCGTTGGTGCCATACCTTGGCACCTTAGGTCTCACAGGACCATATTCTATTGGCACATTTAAAGCCTAGTTCTGGGCACAAATGATGTGCTTCTCTACATTTAAACTTTTTCCATCATTCAAGACCCAGTGGTAAAAACCCTAACCTGGATGAAGCAAGCTAGGCACTTTGGTCTTCATTTCTTCATTTCATTTTTAAATTGGCTCCATTACTTTAGGTGACTCTTTGTCCTCTTTCTCCACCCTCTATCCTCAGAGTGTTCAATCAGTGCGATAGCAGATTTGGTTTTTCTGGTGGACGGCTCATGGAGCGTGGGCAGGGAGAACTTTAAGCACATCCGCAGTTTCATCAGCGCCATGGCAGGGGCCTTTGACATTGGCGAGGACAAGACCCGGGTGGCCGTGGTCCAGTACAGTACAGACACCCGCACAGAGTTCCCCCTCACCCGCTACACGAAGAGAGGAGACTTGCTCCGAGCCATCAGCACCCTGCCATACAAGGGAGGAAACACTATGACAGGTAAGGACTCATTAGAGGGGAGGACCATTTGGATGGACCAATACAAGAGAGGTGCAAGACAGAAATGCTCAGACTAGATTCTCAAACTGAACTGTAATTAATTATGGGAAAAAAAAGCTATTTCAGTATCCAGATCATCATTTATTGATGCTTCCTAGTTAATGAGCTGGCAATAGGTTGAAGAAATGTTTTGTGGAACATATCATCTTAAAGCCCAATATGGGCTGGCACAATTTTCTTAAACATGGATGTAGCCCTGTAAACCTGATTATTACCTCAATCTTGCTTTATGGGATGATGTATTATTTAATTATATATATATACGCTGTCTCAAGGTGATGCCATAGATTACCTGCTGAGAAACATCTTCACGGAGGCAGCTGGATCCAGGAAAGCTTTTCCAAAGGTAGCCATGATCATCACCGATGGAAAATCCCAGGACCCAGTGGAGGAGTATGCTAAAAGACTTAGGAACATCGGAGTGGAAATATTTGTCCTAGGTATGGTTTATTATTCAGTGTTTTGTTGACTACTGTTCTCCCATGTGAAAGTCTGCCTGGTCTTGGAAACGGCTTGATTTTCCATTCATTTCTAGTTGCAAGACCCCTATTGGACTCAGTAGAAGCCAAGGAATGTTTTTTCTAACATACACATTGTTCAAAAAACGTTGCACTACCGACACTCTGCCACACGTGTAATGCAGCCGGCGAGTGAAAGGCTTGTTAATGAACACTGTTGTGCTTCACATTTCACAATTCAGGCATCAAAGGAGCGGATGAGGATGAGCTTAGAGAAATGGCCTCCACACCTCACAGCAAACATGTGTACAACGTGCCCAACTTTGACCTGATCCAAGAGGTGCAGAAGCAGATCATCAGGGAGGTGTGCTCCGGTGTCGATGACCAGCTCAGCTCTCTGGTCAGCGGAGAAGAAAGTAAGTCAATGGATCTTTCATTGTTTAAGTTCAAGTTTAGTATTATACTAGTTGGGGTTCTATGGTCAATGTTGAAAACCCATGTAAATAAAGTGCCAAAAGGAAAGTTGCTACCTGCATCGTTTTCTGAAATTTGGACCTAAATATCTTTCTGATATCAACTCAAAACTGTTTCCAAAGCTGTTTTAATATGAATTATTATCATGCCAAAATATCATACTGTAAAAATGTTGTGATTGTGAGGGTTGACGTTGAACCTGCACACTGATTTGGTCACCTCCTGCATGTTAACATCTGTCAAATGCTTGCTGGGAGTATATACTGTCTGTACATGTGATCATGCATGAACAATGAATGTAGATAATGAATGTAATAATGTACAACTGTTTGGAACAGTTCATCTGTTCAAGCTACATTGTGAACAGCTTGTCAGACCAAACTCACTGGTGTCGTAAGATTCTCCCACCCGTCCCATTCACCCCGACTCTGTTTTGTTTCCTGCCATTTTCCCTTAGTGGTGGAACCAGCCTCTAACCTGCAGGTGACAGAAATTGCCTCTAAGTCTATGAGGTTGACATGGGACGCCTCCCTGGGTGATATCTCAGGCTATAAGCTCACCCTCACCCCCATGCTGCCTGGAGTGAAACGCCAAGAGCTGTACATGGGCCCCACCCAGACATCCATCAATATCCGTGACCTGTTCCCTGAGACCGAGTACGAGATCAGCCTGTATGCCCTCAAAGGTCTGACGCCCAGCGAACCCGTCATGGCCATGGAGAAGACCCAGCCCGTCAAGGTGACGACAGGTGAGCTGGTTTGTTGTGGATGCCTTATCACCTCCCCTTGTGTCTTCTCAAGTCAGACGCACATAAACACACACACACACACAATCACACACTCGCTCACTCAGTCACTGACATTCATGACACTACAGACTGTTTCATTATGGAGGCCTTACAAGGCCTTTAAATAACCCATGATTTCCTGTCTTTACCCAGAATGCTCTCTGGGAGTGGATGTGCAGGCTGATGTGGTCCTACTGGTCGATGGCTCGTACAGTATTGGATTACAAAATTTTGCCAAGGTCCGTGCCTTCCTGGAGGTTATGGTCAACTCCTTTGCGATTGGACCCAACAACGTCCAGATTAGCTTGGTCCAGTACAGCCGCGATCCACACACTGAGTTTGCCCTCAACACCCACCATCACATTGACGCTGTGGTCAAGGCTGTGCGCACTTTCCCCTACCGCGGAGGCTCTACTAACACAGGCAAAGCCATGTCTTATGTCAAGGATAAGATCTTTATCCCCGCCCGAGGAGCAAGACAAAACGTCCCCCGCGTCATGGTCCTGATCACAGACGGGAAGTCATCTGACTCTTTCAAGGACGCAGCAACCAAACTGAGGAATGTTGACGTGGAAATCTTTGCCGTTGGTGTGAAGGACGCAGTGAGAACAGAGCTGGAGGCCATCGCTAATGCCCCATCAGATACTCATGTCTATCAGGTGGAGGACTTTGATGCCTTCCAGAGGATCTCCAAGGAGCTGGCTCAGTCCATCTGTCTGAGGATTGAACAGGAGCTGCTCAACATCAAGAAGAGGAGTAAGTAGGGTGATAGCATATCTATACATTCTAACTGTGGCCTAGAGTTTAGCTACAGAACATGTCCAAAACTGCTTGGCTTCAGTTCTGGTTTTGCCCGTCAAAAAGCATTTCCTATGGGTAATTCCCATTTGTCCATGTTAGCGCCGTCCTGTAGGTTCATACTTTATTAGACACTGTATTAGTTAGGCGGCAGTGGCTCAGGAGGTTGGTTGAAGGTTTGAGTCCAGCTCCTCCCAGAAAAAATTAATGCTGTAGTGTCCTTGAGCAAGACACCTAACCCCAAATTGCTCCCCTTGAGCAGGTTGGCGCCTTGCATGGCTGCCTCTGCCAATGGTATGATGATATGATGATATGATGATATGTAAGTCGTTTTGGATAAAAGCATCTGCTGAATGTCATAATGTCATGTAAGGTATTAGCTTACTGGCAGTTGGCCAGGTCCTTAGGAGTAGGTCTAAATGGCAAAGAGCCAATGCAGTAAAGAAAAAGTGAAACGCAGCAGTATAGATAATGTATAGACTGTGATGCATTTCAATCTAACTGGTTCTCAGTCAAGGTGACGCAAGCAAAACATTCTCAACTCACTTTAGCTCAGCCTGCCTACAAATACCAGAACATCACATGCTTGATGTTTGGAGGAGCTCCATCACACCATTTGTTATCATTTACTGTTTTAAAACCCAACAGCAACTGGACCAACCATGTTGTTTTGACCTGACCATGAATCTGATTCAAAAGGCCACCCAGCCCAGAGAGGCTGTAGAGCTGTGGCTCATTCTCAACAGTGGTGGAGTGACATCCCTCCACACACTAGGTTTATTGATACTGATGCCTGTAGTCTCAAAACACAGAGCAACTAGTGAGTCTAGCATTTCATGCTTGACAACTTTAAAATATGTTGTAAAGTCATTAGCTGAATGCAGACAATTATGCCAGAGCGGTAATGGAAGGCGATGGAGAGGAGCAGTGAACGAACAAGCCCCATAAAACCTATGGTATAATGACAGTACATATGCAGATATACTAGATGACATTACATGATTTGTGCCAGTCCGCTGCCTTTGATGAGGAACATTTTTAGCAAGTACTCATTTGTTTTCAGGTCTGTTTCCACCCCAAAATCTGGAGTTCTCTGAGGTTACCTCCGGAAGCTTCCGTACCACCTGGACATCTGCTGCCACCGACGTCATGTCCTACCTGGTGCGTTTCCGCAAGGCTGAAGACATCACGGGAGACTACATTTCCATGGCGGTGCCTGGTGACACCACCACCGCCGTCCTGCCCCACCTTTTCCCCCTCACCACCTACGAGGTCAACGTCTTCGCTCAGTATGACAAAGGAGACAGTTTCCCTTTGACTGGTGAAGAGACCACTCTTGAAGGTAAAAGGGACTGACAAGGAACTGAGTTATCATTCGCCACAGGGTGAGGATGTCTGGCCTCCATCTAAAAAGTGCTCTCTCTTTTTCAGAACAAGGGACTGTCAGAAACCTACGAGTAACAGAGGAGACGACGGACAGTTTCAGGGTGTCGTGGCAAGCTGCTCCGGGTACAGTGATCCGGTACCACCTGTCCTACGTCCCACTGAGTGGTGCCGGGGAGATACTGCAGGCCCAGACCAATGGACCAGAGACCGCCATAGTTCTCCAGGAGCTTTTCCCCATCACCACCTACCGTGTGTCTGTGTCTGCTGAGTATGCTACAAGCATAGGGGAGGAGATGCAGGTGGATGGCACCACCAAGGAAGGTGAGTCAGGAAAACTGGTGTTAAATAAGAAGGGCAGCACGGTGGCTCAGTGGTTAGCGTCACCTCACAGCAAGAAGGTCGTGGGTTCGAATCTCCGCCTCCGTCCTTTCTGTGTGGAGTTTGCATGTTCTCCCCGTGTTTGATTGGGTTTTCCGCCGGGTGCTCTGGTTTCCTCCCACAGTCTAAAGACATGCGTTTTGTGTAGTATGTATATGATGTAGTTAGTATACGATATATGTATGATGTAGTTGATATAT
Source organism: Acanthochaenus luetkenii (assembly GCA_900312575.1). Taxonomy (NCBI): domain Eukaryota; kingdom Metazoa; phylum Chordata; class Actinopteri; order Beryciformes; family Stephanoberycidae; genus Acanthochaenus; species Acanthochaenus luetkenii. The sequence goes on along the minus strand of OMOT01023460.1, from coordinate 9,611 downwards.
GATGTATGTATGACATAGTATATGATGTACGTATATGATGATATAGTATGTGTATTTATATGATTATATGTAAGTCGCTTTGGATAAAAGTGTCTGCTAAATGGTTATTTGTGAACAGCGAGTGGCGAACTGCTAGATGTTGAACAAATGTTTCTATGTAATGATGAGGAGCAACCCAAAATTGGCAAATCATTTCACTGGATTAAATGCAATCCAGCACAGACTATTCTTATTTTACACTCGTATATACTTTGTTCCATAGATGTATACTGTGAGTGATTGGCCGATTCATTTTTGTTTGCTCTCAGTCCGTGGCTCCCCTCGTGACCTTCACGTCTTTGACGAGACCCTATCTACAATGAAACTGGCATGGCAGGCCGCTCCAGGAAATGTCCTTCAGTACCGCATTGCCTACAAACCTGCCGAGGGCGGTGAGAGGAAGGAGATTGGTGTGAAGGGAGATACGACCAAGGCTGTGCTCAAGAACCTCCAAGCAGCCACTGAATATGAGCTGTTTGTTAGTGCTCGATACTCTTCTGGTTTGGGCGATCCTCTTCTGGGCACAGGAACCACTTTGGAAGGTAAAGAAGAATGTGACTTTTGTTATGTCTACTTTGAAGTCTCTCTGCATGCTGCTGATTACTGCCATAGCCGATGCGAGACAGAAGTGTGAAGCATGGCTTGAGGCTGTGAGCGCAGCGAACGGTTAGTGCTGAGTAGACAAACGTATTGTGCTCTGCTTCATTTCAAGAGGCAAGACACCTCAGAGATTACAAAGTATTGGGGTATGTGCAACTATTGAGATGTTGCTGGTCTTTGACAGCCTCAAGTTTTCATATATATATATATATATATTTTCATGGATATGAGATCATACATGGTGTGAAGTCCCTCCAAATATGGTGCATTCAGAATTAAGGAAGCGGAGGTTTTACTTTGCGAGGTTGGTTGAGTATATGGGTCGTGGTTGGTGAGGAAAAGGCTGGAATGTGGCACTTGATGTAATTATTTTGGCACAGACTGTAGGTTAGGTTGGTTTTGCCGCCCATGAAGGCAGTGAGATGGAAATGGGTGGGGGGGAAGCTCGTAAACCGAGAAAACTCATGGAATGGTTTGGAACAGACATAGAGAGCCACATGCCTGGCTAGTTCAGGAACATTAATAGCTCTCCATCTCAGCCTGCTTAGGACATATGGTTTATTGTTTTACAATAGTTTCTAAGACATATGGGGGATGTTTTATAATGAACCTCATATATTAGTCGGACTATGTGTAAATCATATGGATTTGCAGTGCCACTGATGTATAGCTATTGAGCTGTCAGTTTCACAGTCATCTGACCGTGACCAGCAACAAAAGTAATCTCATTGTACTTCTAGGGGAGATGAAGGCAATGTCTCAAATCTGTGGTCGAGCCTCTTTTTCTGCCCATAGTTTAGACATCTGCTTTTCTTTTGAGATTTTCAGGGGTCGTCTTTTGCTGCAGGATCCAGCAGAAAGACATGTTATTGTCGGGGTCACAACAGGGGGGAGGGAGTCAGAGGGTGAGGTGTGTGTTGCGAGAGAGGGGGGTGTTTAGCTCTAGGGGGCTCAACAACAAGAAAGGCACTGTATCCCACAGAGAAGAGTGTCTCTCTCCCCCAATCGGTTCTGCTCGTGTCAGCTATACCAAAGGTCACCAAACCTTGTACGACGTCAGCAGAGTCGCCCTGGCTAGACACTTTGAGTGGAGTAGGGAGGCGGACCGAGGGCTGGGTTTAGATGACTGATATGGCTTGGAAAGATAAGTAATTGTGGCCACAAGGTGGGTTGACCCAAGATGATGACCTAAAGGACCAAACTGAAAATGAACTGGAATAGAAGAGTGATCACCGCCCCATGGCAGTTATGACCTCTCATTATTTCTGGTGCCAATAGATCAGTGGCTGTTGTTGTATTAATACAAATCAGCATTGTGTTTGTATTCATCTTTTCGTGTGTCAAGATGAAAACAATACCGTGGCTGTCTTCCTTGTTTCACATCTCTGACTCTAAGCTTAGCTCAACCTGAATGTTGGAAGTATTCTATTCATCATAACTGCAAGAGTGGAGTCCTTGTTTCTTAATGTCGCCTCCCTGCACCGCTGGCAGGAGTGAGGAGCCCAGTGCCAGGTGTGTCCCTATTTGACAGGGACATATGTCGCAGACCACAGGGACCGGTGCACTGGGTTGAATTAGAGGACATTGACTGTGTCTTTTTATGAAGATTCATGCTACCATTTTGAATTCACTACCTGAATGATGCATTTGTTCATGTTCAGAAAAAATGTGAGGAAAGGAGCATTTTTGTTTGCTGTATTTTCCTTTGGTCCTTCATTGACCAAAGGGCTCAGATTATATAAATGGTTTCCACGGGTCAAATCTGCACAGTCATCAACCATACACCCCCACAGGAAAAAGCAGACCAGCTCTGTGCTCCATGACAAAGCACTTTGTTTAGCTAGCTCTATTAGGCTGTCATGACGTCGGCCCGCCTCGACACTGATCTCATTGTTTTGAGTGCTACTAGCTTTGAGTGACCCTCTCTGTGAAGTCGTCCACGTAGGCGAGGAACTCAGTAGAGGAAAAATGGCTTCCACAATAACACCCCTATGTGGCTAACACTGGACAGGAGCCAATACAGAACATCCTGTTCAATTGAATCGACTAATGGAAATCATTGCATCTCTAAGAAACATGGTGAGCATATTTATTCTACTTAAGAAGAGGGAGTCTCACCCAACATGTGGAAGGTGTTACATAAGAGGAACCTAAAAGCTGCATGAGCTGTCTGTCTGGTCTCAAAGAAAACTGGCCGTTCGCCTTCTTCTTCCAGGGTGGGGCAGAGAGAGGGAGTAGATGAGTGAGAGGGAAGGGTTTTGGATGGTCACATGTTCGATCCCCGAAACAGCCATTCTGTTCATCCCTGTTGATACTGAACCCCTACACTGCAAATGGTCGGATGCCTCTGGTGAAATGCATACATGTAGGCCTGTGTGTGTCTCAGAGGGACATACAAAGAAGATATGTGATTGAGATTTCCAAATGAAATGTTACTACTTAAACTTGTAATTGAAACATAATTCACCTGATCACTCACTGTATTTAATGTAGTGTCCTAACCTACTCATCAACCGTTATTTAACTTTCAAAGTTTGTGTCTATAGTCCCGCAAGTAATAATGTTTTTTTTCAATTGCATGTATAATCCAAATACTGTTTTTAGTAACAGTTACCAAACGTTTGTTATTTGTAATCCGGTTATATGATGTCCACTAACCTCAAACCTTAAAGTTACAGACGCAATTAGAGAGTGGCGCAACACCAGGTGAAATCACAGCAGCTTGATTTGATTTAATCTCACAGTGATTCCTATGGAAACTGGGCTTTAGGCAACGTCAGGCTCTGTCAATGGCACTGCCAGTCTATTTCTCTCCACCAGTCTAAAGCTCCTTTGAGGTAAAAGACTAGAGGCTGGTACTCCTGACAGACAGATAGTGAACTCTTCATCTCCATGGCTTAGATGTGTGAACCGAGAGCAATAAAGTGAGGGACATTTGGAGAGGAGTGCTGGAATGGAACTTTGAATAAACGGTGTATTTCCTGGAGTGATTTTGGAGGAGCTTACAGAAGGCACAAGATTGAATAAGACACGGCTTAGTTGGCTCAGGGTGTCTGTTCGTTTTTTCTCCCTTTAGGCTGAGGTCCAAATACATCATCAGTATTATCTGATACCAATCTTGTCAGTAGATAATGGTGCACGGGATCTGATAACGTGACTCAATAGCCTATCTAAAGTCATTTAGGTCGAAGATGATCACAATTGTGTTTCCTACACATTTTCCTATGGTGTTTTGATGGAATTTTTGATCTCATCTTGTCAATGGCCTTAGTTTGAGAGCAACCTTCTCCTTGCGTGGTGCGATGCAGTATGGGTGATACTGAGAACCAAGCCTAGATAAGGAGATTCTGAATGCTTTTATTAGTCGAAAAGGAGGTGTGTAGGCCATGTATAGCACTCATTGTAATATTTATATTTGGTGATTCGTTGTAACAACCATGTAGCTAGATGTAACCATGTCATTTATATGCTGACGTGAAATGAAACAATTGACAGTTATTTACAGGAATACATTGCTACAAAGCGTCAGCCAGGTCTGTGCCCATGTGTTTCGTGCGCGTGCTTTACTTCTTGGCGTGGACCCTTCTCCTAGATAGTACTGATGAAAAGTGGGCCACTGTCTGCGGACGTCATTATCTTGTGATCCTTTTGCCCTTGGTTCACAGACAGACAGAAAATTCAGTCAAGTGCATCCTTTGCTGCTTGCTTGGCAAAGCCAACCGTTTGGATGGAGTGATCCGGGCATCTATAAAAGGCCTGCATTGTTCTCGATTGTATACAAAATCTGGAACTCTTCATTAGCTCCTGGTCGAGTTAATTACTCTTCATGTTTGGGCTCTGCTCTGAAGGTGCAGATCACACTGGACCGCTGCTGTTATTTCTGTCTCTTTAGATTAGTCACTTGAAGTCGTCGGCAATTCATCTGCAATGGATGAACGCTGAGAAGGAGACATATACAGACAGATGGACACAGTGACTGCTTTTTCTCAAATATGGGTGCTTAATATGCATTTCACTAGTGGCAGATTTGTGTTTCATGTCATCCATTGCAAATGGTTATTCATCAAACCTCATTTATAATGTAAGACCACCCAACTGCCTTGCTCTGTCTATGATTATATTCTCATTAGGTGCTGGCATGTAGGGACTCAGGGGTTTGAATCAGTCTATATCCCAGAGGTTGTGTGAGGGTACGTGTGGCAGTCCATCCTGCTGCGGTGGATGCAGCTTCCCCACGCCGCAGCCAGACAAGTGTTGAGAGTGAATCTCAACAGGGGCATCCTTCGAAGCCAAGCATCTGCTGGCAGCTCATCACGAAAGACCACCACAAAATCCCTCTACGGTATTTCTGTGCCTGTCTCCTTCCCCGATGGTCTCCCGGGGAAAATTAGCGAAGGAGAGAAAGGAAAAGGGCAACATCTGCAATTGTAGCAAACACACTTTTGTGGATCGGGTTTCCTCTGTTTCAATGGAAAACGAAAGTGCTGCCGGGAGAGGTGCTGAGGCTACGTGATTTGTGATTTGTTCTGCAGAACTTTTTCCAGGAGTCTCTGATTATGAAGGAAGTAAATCACGTTGTTCAAACAGACCCTGAGGGGTTAAAGCGGAGACAGATGAATGATTGTTGGTGGTTTATCGCTTGGGCCGTTCATTTTGTCCATTTCATGTCTCGCCCACTTCCTCAAACGTCCATATATCTGCATTAGACATCACCTAAAGAAAGGCATCACTGGGCTGGAGTTTCCAAAAGCATTTTCGTACCTTAGACCTAACATCAACATCTTAGTCCAATTGTTGTGCTTTGGAGCACAGCAAAGGAAAGCCAAATTAGACCAATTTCTTTTGGTAAACAGGGCCCAACACACATGATACTGATACTTATTTTCCATTCCCACTTTCCCTATACACGAGTACTGTTTCTAGCTCCGTTTCTAATGTTGTTTCCTTTAACTTGTATCCCACAGAACTTGGCTCACCCAAAGACTTGTTGACCAAAGACGTCACTGACACCAGTTTCGCGGTGTCTTGGACTGCGGCACTCGGCAACGTTCGTCAGTACCGGGTCAGGTGGAAGTCTCTGTACACCGAAGAGGCAGGAGAAAAGATGATACCTGGAGACATTACAGCCACAGTTCTGGAGGGTCTTACCCCAGAGACACGTTATCAGGTCTCGGTGTACGCCGGCTACGGCCATGGAGAGGGGGAGCCATTGCTAGGAGAGGAAACCACAGATGGCAAGTCACTTTAGCTGCTTTAACGCTTCCACCATATTCTTACTCTGGTAGCCCTTCTATACTTCCCCCTCTCTCTTGCTATATCCGTTCCCTATCACTTTCTATCTCCTCCCATGTCTTTCATTTTATTTCATTTTATTTCATTTCATTTCATTTCATTTCATTTCATTTCATTTCATTTCATTTCATTTCATTTCATTCGTTCGTTCGTTCGTTCGTTCTTTCTTTCTTTCTTTCTTTCTTTCTTTCTTTCTTTCTTTCTTTCTTTCTTTCTTTCTTTCTTTCTTTCTTTCTTTCTTTCTTTCTTTCTTTCTTTCTTTCTTTCTTTCTTCCCTC
>OMOT01023456.1:0-10186 GCA_900312575.1 Acanthochaenus luetkenii | reverse complement strand
ACCTGAGCAGTACTGCTAAATGTGAGCCAATCACTGGCGGTGGGTGGAGTGCCAAGCCACAGAGCACTTCTTCCCGTTGGCAGCCTTCCCTGTGGTGGCTCTGATCACAGCGCAGTGTTAACAACACGTGACCTGGCCCCGCAGCCCACAGTAATTGAGGTTACATCCCAGGCAATACCTTGATGAATAATTAAAAGGCCAGAAACAGAGCTCAGAGTGACTTAGCCAGCGCCCTGGGGTCTAATAATGTGCTTGGACTGTATTAGGTAATCTATCCACTGGTGCCAGTTAGTGTCACGCACGCACGCACGCGCAAAAATGCACGTGCAAACACGCATGCACGCACACACAATTGGGCCTAGATAAAGGCCGTACAACAGTATCAGTCATTGTCACGGCAGAGTGCTGGTTATGGCTCTGCAGGAACAACATGAGGAATTATTTCTGGGTGAGTAGTGGACACTTCTCTTGCCAGCAATGTAGAGTAAAAGTGAAAATGCAGCAAAAACGCTGTCTGGTATAATGTGATATACAAAGATGTGTACTCTGTAATTATGAGATGTTTCTAATCAGATTACAAACAAATAAAACCTGACCTCTTGGTCAAGATAACATTGTTTCTTCTTAGAAACACAATGAAAAATAAAGAATGTTGTACCTGTGTGTGTGTGTGTGTGTGTGTGTGTGTGTGTGTGTGTGTGTGTACCGGGATCTAGTTTGTGACCTTGACTATACTGAAACCTGAGTGTGGAAACACTAGCCCCATTTATAAGTTGCCATTAAGCCTGCAAAGGTGATAAAGATGTACCTCCATACCAGTAACAGCCGCTAAAGCCACAAGCGTCATTCACAGGGCAACAGAGGTCATTCACACCATGTTAAAATATGGCTTGTTTTATGGACTGCAACCCTGAGCGTACAGTACTCCCCCCAGTTAAGATTAGAAACCGCACATCTAACGGAAGCATTTCTGTAGAGACGTCTGTGAGGAGATGTTGAGGATAGAACATGGTGAGAGTGAATAAAACAAGTATAATAATGTGCAATGTGCTGTGTATGAATACAGAGAGGCAACAAAGAATATGAAATTGGAACATTATAAAACCGTTGAAGTCGTTGTGGGCAGAAAGACGACATATTCTGCGTCGCACTGTGTAGTGTCGGGAGTATGAGCAAAGTCATCACTGGATAAATGGCATCAAGCTGCAGAGTACTGAAGTAACACAAGTGCATACTAAATGAAAACGTAAACGACAGATCGGTGTATTTACACCGAATCAAGCGGCTGTTTACATGCTCTGTTAGTGCAGTGTGTTACAGAGAACAGTGTGGCCCGTTCCTCTGACAGGCCCCCGTGTCAGAGTTGTAGCAGTGAGCAGAGGGGAGCTGCCAGCGCAGAATAATTAAGACCTCTGTGGAAGTGACAGGGTCACTAGGAGGTATGCAGCACAGCAAAGCTCCTCCGCTCAGCTGCTTCCTCCGTGAGCTGTCACGGCCGCTGCGTATTTATAGCAGCATGGCGCGGCGCTCTCCTCTCCTCTCCTCTCCCCTCTACCTCGCAGACAGATGTCACCTTCAAGCCACCATCTCTGGGGCTAAACACGGAGCGTTCAGCAGCCTAACGAGCAGAGCGCAGCAGAACAACAGGAGTCTGAGAGCAACATCTACATTGCCTCACTCAAGCTGACTTTAACCAGGAGGGCAGGCAGCGGTGTGATGCTTCTCCCGTTGGACCAGGCTTCTTTACATAACAGCATATGCCAGAGCCAGTCAGTTACACGTACTGTTAGTCTGTAGCATGAGGGCTTGTTGCCTATCAACATGGGCTGGTGACACTATAACACACTCACTCAGGAGGCAAAGTGACAATGGATATGTCGCTCTGGAAGTCACAATGCTCCAGCCAGCACACGAACACAAAGAGTGATGTTGAATCATTGAATTTGATGCCGATGCTTTTGGGTACAACTTTGAGACTTTTCATTTGATGCCATCAATAAATAATATGATTTAGTACTTGTTAATATTTGAGCATTGCAAACAAGGCAAACATGTCCTGACGTCAGACAATAAAAGGATTGTACTTCCCAGACTCATTTATATTTCAACACAAAAATCTATTTTGAGAATAAACATGGGGAACAGTGAATTATCTTTGTGTGTGTGTGTGTGTGTGTGTGTGTGTGTGCAATCTAGCTGACTGCGTATGTCTGTGCCGCAGATAAGAGAGGCCTGTGGGCCTCTGTAATGTAAACCTGGCTGGCTGAATGTGTTGACATAGCTTTAATTCAGCTTGATACCAGACACCAGTAGTCTGTCTGGGCCTCTGAGCACTGGGAGTGTTAACCTCTCAGAGATTCTCAAAATACACAAACACCAAGCACGACTGGCCGGGGGGGATTAAAATAACTTTTATGAGTGCCATGCTCATATACTGTCGTTTCCACACTTGGCTTCAGTCAGCAATATAACTTGTTTAAACATCGCAAAGGACCATTTTAATGATGAGCAAACATTTTGGTTTCACAATCTGTTAGATGTGTCTGCGGATATGATTAGAGTTACATTTAGACCAGTGCAATGGCTCTGTTCGGATTTGGGTGTCAGAGAAGCAATAAAGTTAAATTAATGGGAACAAGCACATAAACATCTTGTACAGGGTAACAGCTGGCATTTATGACAGTGGCTATGGTTTGCTCCTTTAACCTTAAGCATATTGCTAATGTGTCCGACTATCTGCCCAGTAGTGTGTTCTCAAGGCTCGGGTAGCGCAGACTGAGCCTTTGGATGAAGTGTTGGTTACTCAATATGAGCATGTCTTGGGTTCCTTTTACAACAGAAGAACAGGAAGTTTAATTATGTGACATTACTATTCATTGATTATAGTTCAGCTTTCAACACCATAATCCCCATCACTAAATTCAAGGACCTGGGACTAAACACCTCACTGTGTAGGTGGGTCCTTGACTTCCTGACGGGCAGACCCCAGGCGGTGAGAGTGGGCAGCCACACCTCATCTACCCTCACCCTCAACACGGGAGCACCCCAGGGCTGTGTTTTGAGCCCCCTGCAGTACTCCCTGCACACTCACGACTGCGTAGACATTTTCGACTCCAATTCCATTGTCAGGTTTGCACACAGCTGTGGTAGGCCTGATCTCCAACAACGGTGAGAAGGTCTACCTGGAGGAGGTGGAGGGCCTGACTCGTTGGTGTCAGGACAACAGCCTCCTCCTGAATGTCAGCAAGACAAAGGTGTTGTTAGTGGACTACGGGAAGAAGCAGGTGAGAAACTACAGCCCTCTAAACATCAATGGGTCCCCGGTGGAGAGGGTGGACAATTTTAAAAGCCTTAGCTTCCATATCACCGAGGACCTGTCATGGTCGCTAAACACGGACGCTTTGGGGAGGAAGTCATGGCAGAGACTGTACCACCTCAGACATCTGAAGTGTCTCCCCAGACACTTCGGAATTTCTACACGTGCACCATTGAGAGCGTCCTGACAGGGAACATCACCGCCTGGTATGGGAGCAGCACCCTGCGGGACCGCAAGGCCCTGCAGAGAGCGGTACGGTCTACAGAACACAGAGGGTGCTCATTATATGCTCACCTGGACAAATTCTGTGAATCTCAGTACAGCATAATTTACATTTATATATTTCTGAGCATGGTGGCTCAGTGGTTAGCACTGTCGCCTCACAGCAAGAAGGTCGTGGGTTCGAATCTCAGCCTCGGTCCTTTCTGTGTGGAGTTTGCATGTTCTCCCCGTGTTTGCGTGGGTTTCCTCTGGGTGCTCCGGTTTCCTCCCACAGTCCAAAGACATGCACTTGTGTGTAGTATGTATATGATGTAATTAGTATATGATGATGTAGTATGTATATGTTGATATGAACGTTGCTTTAGATAAAAGTGTCTGCTAAATGCTGTAATGTAATGTAATGTGTATATATTGTGAATAATACTGTGAATATACACATCTGTATTCTTGTATCATTCTTGTTTAGTTTTTTCTATTTAACTGAACTGTACAGTACAATCCATCCTTGTTTATATTTAACAGCCCATTCCACTCTTCTATATATTTTTTATTTTTTATTATTATTATTATTATTTAATTTTTTTACTGCCACACTGGCGATAATCAGCTGATGCTGGCTGTCAGTCGACGTGGCTGTGGGACAGGCAGGGGACAGACTCAGAGGACACACGATCGCCCTGCTGACAAGTATCCCTAACCCCAGCTGCTCTGGCGGCTCTTCTGTCATGTGGGAGGAGCAGGGGGAGAGAGGCTGAGGGGGAGGTGGCAACAGGACCCTGCTGAGAAGGGGAGAGGGAGAGAGTCTTATGATAGTACAAATTTCAGCACCCCTACATTCCTGTGCGCTCCGCCCCTCTCAGCGTGCACTTCCCCCCTCCGGGCCGCAGCGCCTCACTAAAGCCCCAGGAGTGCTGGGCACATGCCGGAGGAATAGGGCTTAGTAACCACATGCCCCTGGATAAGCCAACAATCAGGTGCTACATTGTTTCAGAGTGTTAGCTTAGATTAGACTGCCATTGTCAAATGTCACAGTATCCTTCCAAATGTGCGTCCTTCCATATATATATATATTATTAGCCAAATAGAATGAGACAAAGAATTCAGAGTCATGCACATGCGACTCACATAGGATTGTTCCTGGGGCGAATGAATCTTTAAGAACAACAGTATTAACTTTTAGAACATTTACCCTCAACTCTCCTAGTCTTCTCTCTGTACTCATGTGGAGGTTTTCATTTGGATTCAGCGAAATTAGGTGTTGGGTAATGTTCCCAGCTGTAAATAACCCCACCGCATCCAGGACTTAAATATAGAATTGGGTTGCTTGGAAAGCTCCGCATTGCCATGAAAAGTTCAACCCCATTAATTTGCGTAAACTTAACTGTGGCCCCTTATAGACACGGTGTACTAGCTGCATGCCGGCCTACATGCTGACACGCTCAAATGATCCTACATCAACACACAAGTGGCAGGGTTCATCTTGAGGCCCACGTGGAGAGCTGAGTCTATGCGCATGCTTCCCTTAAGGGAGTTGACCCCGTCTGCTTTGATCGACAGGGAAATGGCTCAACCAGAATCTTCTTTCCAAGAAAGGTGCTCGTGTCTGTCGGAGCAAAGAGCAGCTGGCCGAAGTAAAGACAGGAGATCAAGTCAGCTTTAAGTGTTAGAATAAGATCTTTACGGCTCTCCCTGCCATTTAACAGCACGCCAGACGGTCCCACTATACACTCTCATTAGCAAAACAAGGACTTGTTACAGTACAGAGGGAATGCCTGCTGTTCAATGAGACACCCTTTACTCAGTGACTCCGAATGCTTCGATTACGCTGGTAGACCGTCAACTCAAAGGAAGCTGGAACAAGTTTTCATAAACACGAGTAACTGCAATCTGGTTATCTCATCTTTTGCCATTATCCATCCTTCACTAAGTATGGGATTGAAATCGTATTTTGATGGCTCCTTGTGCAGGTGTAACGTCCGCAGAGTTGGAACCCCCATGTACGCGTATCCTCTCACACACAGCAGTTACATTACCGGTGAAGTGCCCTGGAGAGCAGTGCTCTCAGGCTCTTACCCCTCACTCCCCCATCAGAATGATTAGCACTCATATGCCACCTCTGATTTATTCATTCATTTAGGGGAGATTTGTAATCATTTTTCTATAATGAATTCTAAAAGCCCATTCCCCCAATTACCACCTCACATTACCATTTTGCCCAGGTAGAGAGGTGATCTGAAGTGCACAGAAGCAAATCTAATCATTGGTTTATAATTTGACAATAAATCTACAATATATCTTATTGATTTTAATAGACACTGTAGCACTGATACAGTTCAGCAAGTCAAATGATCACATTACTAACGATGACTGAAGAAAATATGCCTCAATGATCTGTAAGTGATCCTTAGCGCTCAAATGGCTTCATTTCAATATTGAATGAAGAAATGATCACACCCATAATCCTTCATGGTTTAGGCCAGATGACTATTGACTACAGTGCCACGCTGCCCTCAAACAAACCTTTTTCTCTTTAAATCCCCAAACTTTCCTTTAACCTTAATCTATCACCTCAGTTATCCTGCATGATTAATTGGAGGCCTTAAATAACTGAGGCAGGCTTGATTAATCGAAAGGGGTGAGGTGTTGAGATCTGGCCCTTCGGTGAATGTGCAGAGCCAGCACAGGCCTCGTACTTCTGTGGCCACTGCCATCTGTCTCCCAATGGGACCTTCTCCTCCACAGCGCCCCTCGCGACCACGCAATTACATTACTAACACATTTCTGACACATATTACACAGATGCCCTTCTGGTACAGGGAGTCCTGGGTCCCGGAGACTTAGCAGGCTGCTTTACCCAGGACTGCAATAACAAGGTAATGCTTCGCTGGCAGCTAATTCTCTCGGATTATCAAAATTCCTGGGCAGCATTATATAAATTGACCGCCGTGTTATTGTAGAGTGTATACTCACATTACAGTGAAAGGGAAATTACATGACACTATATGACATTAACCGAGTCGTAACCCAGCTTAAATGGTACTACAAAGAACACAGTGTGTGATTCTCTGATTTCAAGTGTACTGGAAGCCCAGCACAAGTGAGTGCTGAGACAGTGGCAGAGTGCTCCACTAATGGTTCCTCTTGGGCAGTGGCCCTGATGGCAGAGCCAGTCAGACAGGTGGCACACTCTTGGCTGTGGTAAATCTCTGCTCTGCTGGTGGAAAGCACGCTCCTCTACAAGCTGCAGTAAATGTCAGCTAATATGCCTTTCACTCCGACAGTTAGAAGGGAAAGCACTCCCTGGAGGGGGGCCTCTCTCTGTGTGTGTGTGTGTGTGTGTGTGTGTGTGTGTGTGTGTGTGTGTGTGTGTGTGTGTGTGTGTGTGTGTGTGTGTGTGTGTGTGTGTGTGTGTGTGTGTGTGTGTGTGTGTGTGTGTGTGTGTGACTGTGCGGACACCTGGCTACTTTAGGACAGTCGGTGCTGACTGAGACGGAGCCACGTCCAGGCTGATACTAACACACATCTTAACTGTTTGCAGCCTCCTAATGATTAGTGTGCCTGCTGGGCCTATTACGCGCCAGTCAGGTGGCCCAAGGAGCTAGTCTTTGTTTTATTTGTTTGCTGTGGCCTCAGCAAACAGCAGTAGTATCAGCATTGAGGGGTCTGGACCTTACTTGGCGAAACAACATTGTGGGCAGGACATTAGCTTAGACAACACAATCTGGCCCCTCACTGTCTGCTTGTCATGTTTGCTCTGTTGGCTCTCAAATGGGCGCACATGTACAGTGTATGTTACAGGAAATGTGGGAAAATTGTAAATGTGCACATTTGAATGAATTAATGAATATATTTATTTTGTAAATTATTTTAAAATAAGACAATATCTAAGTTAAATAAAACGAATACAATTACATCTTGTAAATGTGTACATTTACCAGCGGGGTGTTAAATGTTCACATTTCCAAAGGTAAATCCTGTAAATGTTTACTTTCCCCGGTTAATGTGAGTGGAAAACACTGGTCACAGTAGCATGAGGCTCTTTCATAATCCAGTCACTAGGTGCAGAACTGTAGCGTTGGACAGTGTGCCCAATGCGCAATCACCGTGTTATGGATATGCGGTCAACAGGGCACTGGACTATGGGAGATTGTCACACTACTTTGACTACTGTTTTCCACTCACATTAACTGTCAAATTTACACATCTACGAGATTCACCTTGGGAAATGTGTATGTTTACCAACTCTGTGGGAAATGTGCACATTTCCGGGTAACCAATACACCAAACCTAGGACAGAAAGACCAACACTGTCTCTACGTATTGTGTCACAACCTTTCCGGTCTCTTTTGACTGTCAACTATTTAATAAAGCTGACATGGCACACAATGATAGCATATATAAATGTACACATGTATAGGTGGATGGGCAGCATCAACAAATTCACATTACATCCCACCGTACCAATTAATCAGACAAACCAGCTAAGAATAGCTGGTCAGGTCTGTAATGAAATATAACAATAATTAATAATTACAGCTTGTTTCACACCAGACAGAAAATTCTCTATATTAATTTAGTGCTAAATTTTCCACCCATGTGATAATGACACCACATACTGGTCTAATGATATCATAAACACTGCAGCTTACTCTGCCTATTAACACGAGAGAGGAGCATTTTCAGCCTGTCACATTAATTACACACTGATGAAATAGAGTTGCTCCTGGGCCGTACAGTGGCGCAGTGTTGCACTACTTATCACAATACAACAGAGTAAACACCAGCTAACATAATGTAGTGAGCTTTCCTCTCTCTCAACAGCCGCCAGTCTCTCCTTTCTGCATGACTAGTCATGTAAGGTAGACTGACACGGTGGTGTTTTTGTCTCCCTCATAGGCCAGGACAAGGTCAATTTGATCTTCTGTCTAATCTATAGTCCCTCACAGTGCCAATTACGAGATGAGCTTGAGTAGATATACAACTAGAGGCTCATACCATAGAGAATAGCTCAATTGCTGTGTGATGAACTGATGCTTTATGGGCGTGATACAACAATAATTAAGATACTGTTTTAGAAACATTCAATTCACACCTTCTGTTGACAAGACGCTTGATATATATTCTGTATAGTCCCTGGTCTGTAGTTTTAATTACGACGCAACTAGAACAGGGAAAGTGCTAATGACGTTCCACTTGTGGTAGCAACAAAATGATCCATATCAAGAAATGATTATAAAACTACTCTACTCTGTATTGATGTAATAGCAATGAAATATTCCCAATGCTATTAGATGATCATTATATTGATAAAGAGTACTGTAACTTAACACAGTTTTACTGGTCGGTGACTCATTTTCTACAGCAGAGGGAGGGAAGAAGGGAGAGGAACATTCTGTTAATTGGACATAGAGTGAGGGTAGCAATACGCCATGTGTGGTGAGATTTGCCTTAGAGAGTTGGAGCGGGATTTGGAAGAAGAGGAGTTATAATTGGCCCAAAAGATGAGGAGCTCAAGCGAGCCATACACGTTCACACTGTGACAGTGGACTCCTATTCCCTTCTTCTCCGTGAAAATGAGCTCAGGATTCTGAGCCTCAGGAGACATAATACATGTCACAGCCTACAATAATGGTTAATTTGAAATCATGTAGCGCCCCTCTCACTTGCTGTCTCTCTCCCCCCCCTCTCTTTCATTCTCCCACTCGCTCACTCTCTCTCTCTCTCTCCCTGAAATAACCCATTCATCCTAAAAGTGGTTTTCATCGTTTTTTGCCTCCACCCCCAAGTCACCCCCATATGCCATTAGTCCCATCCCTCCATGCTCTAACGACCAAATGCATTTCCTAGATTTTCTCTGTGGCAACCCTTATTATCCTGGAGCTAATGTTTTAAATTCAATCGCAACAATCCATATCCAGGCCAATTTACTGTCTCCTTTTTTAAAAGGCGGCTCTTGTAACACAAGCTCTGGAGAGCAAGTCTGTGGGGTGAAGATAAAAGCAGCTGGCTCACCATCTATACCATATATACAAGCGTTCCATCCAAAAACAACACAGCATTTATGTGTAATATGTTCACAATACACAACCATCGCCTCCACATTTATAAAATACGAAAGTAAACGGACACACAAAAACAAGCAGGCATATACATTCATATATACACACATGTGCATGTACACCCTCACCGACACACACCGACACACACATGCTCACAGGACTCTCATTGCACTTTCTCTCCTGCTGTAGGCAAAACTGCAGCAGTGGCTATTAATGTTTCACAACATACTGTATCTGTGTCTCTGTCTCCGTTTTTTCAAGGGCACAGTGCCAGAGGGAAAGCGTGGGAGGGGTTTGGAGGAGGGTTCGGTGTTCAGACACAGACAATATTCCCCCCATCTCTTGTGCTTCAATGCTTCACTGCTCGCCAGACTCAATCACATGTGCGGTGTGCTTTCATGAATTAATAACGGGCACTTTGGAGGCCTGGCAGGAACATGGTGACCACACGCTGATGGAAGTTTAATGAGCAGCACAGGGACTGCGCTGCCATGGCACCGGCGGGTCTCTCGGCGCACTAGGCCATGTCCCTGGCCCTCCCCACAGAGCCACAGTGTTTGGGCTCTCATTACCTAGATAAATATATCTG
>OMOT01023413.1:1961-12041 GCA_900312575.1 Acanthochaenus luetkenii | reverse complement strand
AGCCGTCCAAGTCAAACACGGGCCCCTGTCAACACTGGCTCGCCGTGTGATTACACTGGACTGGGAACGGGCCGAGAGGAGATTCAGACCGCTCTGTTATTGCAGCAGGTCTGGATTACAGAGTCTCTCCCCCACCCTCCTTTCATACAGTAGTCGCTCTCCGGACAGTTTACTCTCACACACCACAGGGGACACTGACGTTTGACCCGTGATGGTCTTTAGTTAAATATCTTACACCAAAACAAAAAGAACACCTTGAAAAATCACCTACACACACACACAAGCAGCAACAAAAGAAGTGAATATACCAAAATGTACAGGGCCAGCAGCCCACACCAGCACAATTGACATTAAATACATACAGTCAGAGTGCTGCAATCTGCAACCCCCAAACATTTACACCCCTGGGGGATTTTCAAGAACCCATTTTTATAGGATTGTTACCGTGTACTTTTACACATTTTTGTGCAGAGAAGCTCGTAGAACTGTCATATTGTGATATCTAGCGACAATTTCCACCGGAAGTAGAAAACCCGCTACCCGGGTTAGACAGATGTGTTGTTTCGCCGACATATTGGGCAGTCAGTGTTTCCCATCGCTAATTTGATGGAGGTGAGGATCTGATTTTACTGAACCACCTTCAGGGGTGTCAGTCTATAAAACCTGCAATGAACAAACCTCACTCTGCCTTAAAGAGCTGCTACCCAACCAAAGATTTTCATTAGTATTGGTTTCAATGGTGAGTTTTAGTGTCACGTGATGATCTAAATGCTGTTTCAGGGGCTTTTTAAGAAAATGTATCTAGCAGAAACACTGAATAGTTTTTTTCCTTTTTTGGGGCATGAAATGAATATATTGAATATCGGCAACACATATCTGCTATCGGCAGCTTCAACCCAAAACTTCCGGCATCGGTATCAGCCTTCAAAAACCCACATCGGTTAAACCTTACCCACTTCCCCAACCCCCATAAACGTACACACACATACACACACACACACACCATTGTTTTTACCTGCTCTCCTGCATACAGAGCAGATACATCTAAATGAAACAGAATCAAATATCATAGTGACGGTGACCTTCATTCTCATCCCTAAACTGTCAGCTCTTTTTGCTGCAGTATTGCTGTTTACATTGCGTCCTCATATTAAGAACCTAATCGCCTGTGAATATTCATGTCTGACGACCGGTGTTGCATACAAACAGCGTGCGTCTTTTGCCCCCGTGTCTATGACGCGTTCCGCTGACTCCAGTGGTCTTCCCCGTGCCGGGAGAAGACGGTGTGAACCAGGTCCCGACCCTAAAGGCCTGCTTTGTTTCTGCTCAACACACAGTGATGATAATGAGTGTCAGGCCAATTATTCTGTGCTGCTGCTGCTCTCCTCTCTGTCTGTATCACTCTAGCTGTCTCTGTCTCTCTTTCCTCTCTCTCTCTCCCCCCCCCCTCTGTGTTTGGATGGTTGACTAGCCACGCCGGCCGGTAGCTGCTGTTTTCCACAGCGTGGATAATTCGATTAAGCCTGCTGAGCGCTCCAGTGGGAGGAGGGTCTGATTCTGATTCACTTCACTGGACGACTGGCCAAACAATAGTGCGCTGGGTTAATAGACCGCCCATTGTCAAGAGAGAGAGAGAGAGAGAGAGAGAGAGAGAGAGAGAGAGAGAATTTGGTTGTGGTTGTCTTTTACTTCAGGGTCTGTATTCAGAAAGCGTGTTCAGTTTGGGTCTGTTTAGCTGTGCTGGCAGTGCACCAATAAGGCACCCAAATATAGTTTCAGTGGGTGCTCACAGGGATGTCTTTACTATATGGTTGACACACAAGCAATATACACAACCGCTCAGTTTTCCAGTGTAAAACCACAGGGCGCTGATCTGGTCTGTGCCTTTTTTCAGTCATTCTCAATTGACTTGATAGCAAGCAGCAGGCATGCGTCTCGTCCCAACTGTGCATTTTGGGGCGCTGCCCTGGGCTCCAGGTTGAACACGTCTCAACTCTAGCTAAGCCACGCATTACGTCAGTGCGAAAATAGCCCTAGAAACAGGCGTAATCTCGGCGGAGCTCTTGGACGAGATGATAAAACTCTCTGAGGTCTGCTCTCGTATGCCCACATCCCGTCTCAGAATGGCCTCCTCGCAGGGCAATCACTAATGTTCTCTTGTCCATTGTCCATTTGCCCCGTTGTTCCTTCAGGTTAGCTAGTTAACACAAATGACATTTGAGCAGGAGAAAACGTCTCCTATCTGATGACAGCCGGACACTATCTGTCAGGTCAAATGTCTTTATACAGATAACAGAACCAGGCAGAACCAGCCTCCCGTTCCTCTCTGTGGAGCAGCTTCAGACTGATTCAGACCTGATGACGTCACAATATTGAGTCTCGGTTCTATGCTTTCTGGCTTTAGGGAAGACTGGCCCAGACAATGGGAATGTTAAGTTGTTGAGTGCTGTAAACATTAGTGAAGTTCAATATTTTTCCACTCAGATCAATTATTGTATCTGGGGAACATCACCCTCTTCCTGAACCGTGACCGCTTCAGGCGTAGTGCCGTTTGACCCCTAATCTTTATCCATTGTGTGTGTGTGTGTGTCTTCAGGTGGTCCTATGGTGTGTTGCTATGGGAGATCTTCACCCTGGGAGGCTCACCCTACCCTGGAATCCCTGTAGAAGAGCTCTTTAAACTGCTGAAGGAGGGACATCGGATGGACAAGCCTGCCAACTGCACCCATGAACTGTACGTCCCTTCATGAATTACCTTCCGATAGTTCTGCTTTGTCCGATACTTTACGGGATGCAGTGTTCTGCAAATAAACGGACTTGTACAGTGGACGGAGACAGAAAAGATGGGATAGAAAGAGAGGCGATGACATGCAACAAAAGGTCATGGTGTTGATAGTACAAGATCAGTAGGAATCGATGTAAACATACAGTCTAAAATCCAAATATAAATCATGTATCTGTGCATTCATTTATATGTATTTTAGGCATTTTGCTGCCTCTCCTATCCATTGTGATTTACAATCAGTGTAACAGTAGAATAAACTTGTGTTCTATATAAATATAGAATGTTTACAGTCTTGGAGTTTCCTTTGAGGAGTTTGGGTTTGTTGTCAATTTATAGTTATGCATCATGAACAAATATATAATAACCGATCTTTGCCTTGTGTTTCAGGTACATGATCATGAGGGAGTGTTGGCATGCTGTGCCGTCTCAGAGGCCGACCTTCAGACAGCTGGTAGAAGACCACGACCGGGTTTTATCAATGACCTCCACTGATGTAAGTCCCATCGCATGGCTGTCACTTACTGACACAGTGGAAATACCAGAGATTAGCCGAGCTGTTACACCAAAACTGTACTCTAGCTTCACCTTACACTTAATAAAGCTTAAACTGACATGAAAAAGTCATACCTCATGGCACTTTGCAAAACAGAAGTTACAAAGTGCTCAACAAACAGGAAGTAAAAAGAAAGCCCCCAAAAAACAGTGATACTAAGAGGAAATAGAATACATTAATTTAAAATGAATATTAAAAACAGAACTCAAATAATAGTAATAAAACATGATTATTATTAAGATAATGATATCTAATATTAATAATAATAGGATTAAATTATAAAATGAATTCCGCAGGCTAACCTTTGACCTTTTGCCTGACAGGAGTACCTGGACCTGTCGGTGCCCTTCGAGCAGTACTCGCCCACCTGTCAGGACTCCAACAGCACCTGCTCTTCGGGAGACGACTCTGTGTTCGCCCACGACCCGCTGCCCGATGAGCCCTGTCTTCCCAAACAGCTTCCCAGTAACGGGGTGATTAGGACATAAAGCCCGGCGTGTGACTAGTAATCACCTCTCAGTGACGTCTCTCCAACAACCTCCTCAAGATATGAAAAAACAACAACAACAACAAAAACACCGCATGCAATACTTCCACAGTGCTTCAGCTCTTTGATTCGTCTTAAAACTCTTGGTAGAAATTCAGTTCGAATGCGTTTTGTCTTTTCCCCCAAGAAACTCTTTAAGCATTGAAGGATTAATTCTTTTTTTGCGGTTGAACCATGTTTCGTCTTCTTTTTCTTCCTCTCGAAAATGAAATTATATTTTTGTACTCGGGCCAGTCTTTTGTTATTGACAATCTGTGGGGTTAAACCATTCCGTGCCTACTGGGATAAACCTCCTGGGACTAAAACAAAAAAAGAAAAGGATGTAAGAGGAGGGAATGAAGGGCATTGGTCAGTGACTGGTCAGTGATCCAGGGCATTTTTCGGCAAAGTCGACGAGGACCTCCGATCTTCTCCTCTCTTCTGCACGGAGCCCTTAGATTGCAATACAAGAATATATGTTTAGCAAGATACCAGCGAAGCCAGAATCAACTCAATAATGTGACTTGTTCTTCCGATGATACTTTTGGTCCTCCAAACACAGTCTGAACGAATCTAATCATTTGTTCAGCCATCTCGCCGTTTACAGAAGACAGAGATACGGAGATGATTACATATGACTACATGCATATAAAGGTGTTTATTCATGACATGCAGGGCCATTCAATAGATAGTAAGGTTTGGAGGGTTTTTGTATGTATCTAGAAAATGATTTATTGTAAATATATAAATGAAAATATGTATCATATTGCTGTCCACAGCCATGTACTTAAAAGACAAAAAATTGCATTTTTAAAAAAGAAGTATTGTTTTAGGATCGAAACATTGCAATCTAGATGACACTGTCATGAGCGTGTAAAACATTTAATCATTTAAAGTGATACAAAAAAGGTTTATTTGAATAATTAACATGTATATTTGTAAAGATATTTATAGACTTAACATGTGGTTCTTAAGTTCGAAAGATCTAGTGTAGGATTTTAGTACTGTAAGCAAATTTTTATTTCAATTTGTGTAACTTATTTTACAATAGAACTACAGTGTTATTTTCACAACTGGCAGACTTTTACTTCACTGTTTTTTGTTTTTTCATCCATCGTTTTTGTTTGTTTACAGTAAAAAAAAGAAAGAATGTATGACAAATGCTAAGATGATTTTTGATAGCGAGTGTGATTCGACTGCCAGAGTAAGACTCGTGAACTGAAGCTCCCGCAGAGTTGTAAATCGAGGGAGTCTAACGTTTTTGTCAAGCTCATTCCGCGGTTTGAAAAGTTGACGTTTGCAATATCAAAGCAACGATTAACTCTTGCTGGGCAAGAAGTAGCAGCGCTTCGCAATATGTACGTACCAGAGAGGCCTTTTAGTATGACTGAAGTACTTAAAGACATACCGAACGTCAGCAACTAGCTGTGAATACCGTAAACGAAGCCTTCAGAGAACCTCGTTAGCCAGTTTTAAAGGGGAATTCCACTTGTAGTGTTATATATAACCAATCTGTGATGTTCAGTGCATTCCAGGGGTTATTTTTGTGATAAAGTGTTGTGATTTACCTTTTTGGTGTACCTTCTTTCCCTCAACTTGCCTCGTTCACTCCTACTTCAGTTAGTGATTTCCCAGAATGCCTTTCGGCAGCCTCCACAGAACGAGGCTGAACTTGTTGCATTCAGCTGTGCGTTATATGTGTAGGTAGAGCAATAGTGAAAGCATAGTAAGCGCAAGAGAGCAATTATTTTTCCAGTTTAGAAAAAGTGAGTCACACCCCGTGCTGAAAACACAGCATGTCTTGTGGCTGCATTGCATTCTGGTCTATTGAGGCTACTGTGGTGGAGAATTTGGTCTCTGTCTCTTCTACGATAGATTTCTCCTGTCTGATTGTTGAACGTCGGTGCAAAATGGCGGCTCTAGAATGAAACCCTTGCCCTTCGATTCTGAGGGATTCACACCAAAACCTGACGTTTACTGTTGATGTTTTAGATACCGGTAGTTGAAAATAATTATGCTATCAAACTCAATCGTAGCTGCGCTGGAAATATTTCATTGTGACGTTACGTCATCTACGTTTGGCCAGTTATCCACAGAAGAAAGGAAAATGCTCCACCAAACAACAAAATGCACCCAGAAATGCAAAGTGCATCACCAATAGCTGTTTTTAAAGTGGGTGGATTTTCTCTTTAAAATGTCCTTCTGAAGGCTTCAAATAATGATGGACTTCTTATCTATTGAGCCTAACTTCCAAAAAAGGAACTTTTCAGCTGTTATATTCTACTGGCTAGTTGTACCTAGTGGTCAGAGCGACAGCAGAAAGGTCACGGGGTCGATCCCAACAGCAGCCTTTGTGGTCACTAAAACTGTATGTCCTTGTGTGCTTGAGTGCTACTAAAAACCTGCCCAGAAGCTTGAGATTTTATCGCTGCACTATAGTGTTAATACTGAAATGAAGGCATGCTGTGCGGTGCACAGATCACACAGCAACAACGAAAAAGAAAATCAAGTTTGTCAAAGGAGACTCTGAAACATGTAGTGTGTGTGTGTGTGTGTGTGTGCGCGCGCGCGCGTGTGTGTGTAAGTTACGGATGTGGTGGATCCTTCAAGCTTAGTTTGCTGAGAAAAGTGCCAAATTAGTCTTGAACTCTATTGAGCGTTGGCTCGATGTGCAGTGAAGGATCATGGGATTGCCAAATGATAACACACACCCCCCTCCCCCTTGATATGCAGTCGTCTCTCCAGCTGACCCCAAAAAAGAATAAGGGTTTAAATGTTTACAGAGTCTATATTTAGCAAAAGTCATGAAAGGGAAAGCGATATTCAAGTGGCATTGAAGGGTACAGTAACATGATTCACTTGCTGCTACAAAAGGTGGCAACACCTTACTGTACAATGGCCTATTACAGTGTATTAACCCAGGGAAAAGTATTGTAATTACATTGTAATTAAATACAATACTGTGTAAGTACTTAATGAAATCTCCCGAATACATAATGTAATTAAGAGTGTAACGTGTACAAATGTAATTGTTTAATTCTGTTTTTACACTCTTCTAAGTACATTAGTAATGAGGAGATTATTCATGATTTGTTTTAGTGCCGACATAGTACTATTATGGACTAATGTTACTTTTCCATTGATTTATACACAGGAATACAAGGCCATTGTAAAGCGAAGGGTTCCCAAAAAACCTAGCACAGGCAGAAATGCAGTTGTTGTAATTCCAATGTATTTGTACATCCCGTTTTCAGTTCAGTTTTTGGCCCTCATCTATCAAGTGCCTGGAATAATTTAGCGGAAAAAAAGTTGATTAACGGATTCGTTTTTGCTCACGTTTTGAATGTATAATTGAAAAACAAATCTGTAGTTCTCTATTGAAGCAGGCCATTTTAGTAAAGGCCTTGCTATTGTTTTTTGTTTTTTTGGAGGGGGTTAACAAGACAGACAAAAAGGCACTTCTGTAATGGTTGGATGGATCTAATGAAAACGGATGGTGTTTTGTTTTATTTTATTTATTTTTCCATGCTGGGTAAAAGCTTTCCCTATGGTGAGAGTATTTTTATTCATTCGTTGTTATTCTTCATGAAGAGCCAGAAGATGATGATGTAGAGTAGTCATTTTACTAGATCCAGGTGGGGCCCCTCCCACCCCAGTCCCACTGCGGGTAACAGGCTTTTCTCCTGGATTAATTTATCTGTTATTTTACTTTTTCTGCCCTCCCTGGCCTTTGTGTTTTCTAGTTCAGCTCTTCCCTCTGCTACTGACAGCCTCTCTCTCTCTCTCTGTTGGGTCACTTTTCAAACGGATGTGTCGTTTTTGACGTTTGTCTTGTTTGTCTTGTTTTCGGGACACCGTGCATCTAATGTGTCAGGATGTGTTGCCAATAACATATGAATATGAATGAGTTATATTCCAAAATGCTGTATATACATTTTGGCGAGGGGGAAAATATTACCTGAACTATGTCATTTAGTATCTCTGAAATATAGAGAGTATGTAAAAATGTTTTGGCAACCAAGAACTTAAGTCTTTGTAAGATGTTTCGAAGGCCTAATGTAGGCCAGGGTTTCTCCTATCATTAAATAGGTATGGTGGGTCACCGCCTTAAAAAGCTGCTAACCCTAAAATAATTTCATAAGTCAATGGAGAGTTTTAGTGTCCCACGACAGTCTAAATGCTGTTTGAGAGGCTTTTCCACCCAGACAAGAATAACATTCTGAGGGAAAACACTGAATACTTTGAATTTTCTGGCATAAAAATTGCCAAGTTTGAAGATATTGAATAGTGGCGCAAAATATTGCCTCCAATACAAAAATAGCGATATTGGCCTTCAAAAAAACCATACTGGTCAAACCCTATTGAAGACGAAGACAAATGTGTGTTGTCCCATAGACAGACAGACGCGTTGAAAGCGAAACGTCCTTTTTGACAGTGTTTAACATGTCGTCTTCGCCATGAAATGAATAAACGCCCACCGGCTCACCAGGGAGGGTCTCTCACTGTGGCTCTTAACCACCTGTCGTCTCAACTCTGACTGACTTATTTATTTTCTATTGTATTTAACGAAAATAAAATTAGGATTGAAGATGGAATTGGGAAGAGGGAGCATCCGACAAAGGGTCTTTTAAACCCCATTGTCGGAGACATGTGCCTGTGCTTCCAGTCAGATGTCAAACAAATATTTCTCATGTTTTTATTTTGTATTTTTTCACAGGTTGGAATGGTTCGTTTTCAGGTCTGGCTTCACACAACTCCCCTCTGTGTTACATGGTTTTGTGTTGTTGTTTGTTTTTATGTTTACGTTCGACCGTGCAGTTCTAACCTGACCTAACCTGAGTTATTACAGATTAATTTATAGTTTGAAATACGCTTTTATGTTGCTGATGTACTTGAGTAGAGTCTATGTAGCCGTGCAAGCTATTTTGTAAGAATCTTAGAGCGGAAATTATTTTCTTTTACAGCATTTGTAATTTTTTTATCAAGTTTTCCAACAGTATAGCAAGACAAAACCGTGTGCTGTCAACAAGTTCTTTCTTTGATTTTTACATCCCACATAATTTATTTTTTTCCCCTCTGTTCATGTTTCTAACATAGAAAGGTGGAACTAACCATTTGGTATAAATCTAATGTTTTTTGTTTTTTTTATTGTAAATCATAGCTTGTTTGTTGCAATGTACCTGTTTTGATCATGATGAATCCTCTGTAACATTCCACCACAACAACCCTTGGGAAAAGACTCTCTCTCTCTCTCAATCTCTCGCTCTCTCTCTCTCTCTCTCTCTCTGTGTGCCTGACAAACTATGCTGTCAAAAAATGGTTTTCAATAAACATGTTATAATAGCATTCGCTGTCAAGGTCGTCTGTCTCTGAGCGCACATGTGAAAAACGAATAGTTCCTGTGGCAAAAACAAGTCAAACAAAACCCAAACAGACTCTCTGATTCCCGTTGAACAAAGGCTGAAGTTGACGTTAATGAGTGAAACCAAAACACCTCAAAGTACACAGATCAGCGTGTTTGTTTGCGGGGTTATCAAAACATGTCGCCTCACAAACTCTACTGTCACATCCATGTCTTTTTATTCAGGGCGTCTTTGTTAGCCGGGGCCACGGTTCATTTCAAGCTAGGGTTGACGCCGGCGAAAAAGATGAAACACGTCAAAGTGATCGGGTGAAATGTAAACTAGAAGTAGACGTAAATGCTCCGTGGCTGTAAATGACACCGGCATTCTCCTTTAAGTCACAGCGGGAAACACATTTCTGTTAGTTCTGTCACACAGTGAACAAATTAGCCCCTCATAGCATCTTAGCTGCTCCTTAATCATGGGAAGTCTTTGCCCCTCTCTCTTTGTCTGCCGAGTCCAGTTACACGACCTCCCTCGCCGCCTTGCTGGCTGCAGCTTGGCGCACGGCTAGTAGGGGACGGTGTGGGTTAGGGTTGTATGTGTTTTGGGGTACTGCGGCCCCCCAAACCCAGGTGGGAGGGCAAAGCCGGACAGTGAGAGAGAGAGAGAGAGGTCTATGCATTCAGGCGTTTGGCCCCCGGCCCGTCTCAAGTGCGTCCTGAGGGGAACATCCTGCCCCTCGTTGGAACTTCCTCGGCCGGCTGAAGTGGCCTATTCACGGAGGTCTTGTGAGGGCGGCTTGTTTTCACTGCTAAATGGATGTTTCTGTTTCAGAGGTGTTTGCGCTGGTGGAGGCTTTCCATTCCTCCCC
>OMOT01023411.1:0-11223 GCA_900312575.1 Acanthochaenus luetkenii | reverse complement strand
GTGTCTGGCATTGTTATTTTCGTATCATCTTTTACGACAAAAAAATTTAATAAAAGAGGAAAAAATTATGTTTGGGTTAAAAACAACAACCTTGTGCTTAAAAAAAAAGACAACGAAGAACTAGTTAAATGTTTCATCATATCCATGTACCTAAACACTGACATATTGTTACAGTATTGCCAATGCCACTCCGGGTGTTCTTGCCTTAATGGTTATGATATTGTCATGTTTCTTGATTGTCGGGTTCTTTTGTCATTTCATTCACCCCAGAAAGGTCCTTTTTAGAGGCGAGGGGAAGTCCGTTCACATCAACGTGAAGTGCATATCCATTTAAAGAGCTGGTCCACTCCCATGAGCATCACAGGCCATACACTGAGCAGCCCATTTTTATTCTGCAATGGTTTGCTACACCCCACAGAGTGCTCAGAGCACAGGGAGTGTGTGTGCGTGTGTGTGTGTGTGTGTGCAGTATGGATTAGACAACAGTCACTTCAAGACCTGAGCCTTAGTATGAAATCTTGCACAATTTGTAAAAAATGTAAAAGAAAATCCAAAAAACAAAACAAAAAAAGACATTTAAGGCACACCGTCTTGTTTCTACTTCCCCTACATTTGCTCTCTACTGATTGTTTTCAATAACTTACTTTTATTTTCCTCCTGTGGCCATTTCGATATTTATTATGTATTCTTTTTCTTCTTCGTATAGTATAGATAGATCGTGTGTGTGAGTATGCGAGTCTTTCATTTTGAAGTCCCGAATGTGAGTACAGTTTCAGTTAGGATTGCATTTGCTGAAAGTTAACTGTGTAATCTGTTGCTTACATTTTTGAAAATAAAAATTTTCCATTTTGCAAAATTGTTTTTTAATCCCTCTCATTGGGCAGAGATCATACGCTCACACCAACAGATGGAAATTAACGAAACTATAAAAAAAAAAAAAATCTTGGTCATTTTCAGAAGTGATCTTGTCTCACCTGGATTCATTAGGCTTCATTACAAAACACTGTGTATCCATGTTGGGGAAATGTCATTTGACTGCTCAATATTTTAAAGCTACAGTTCATTATAGCATCTAAAATGTTACTATTCATATAGACAATATAAATTTGTTGCCAATATTTTCAATACTATGGAAAACACTTTTTGGCGAGCGTGGCATTTTTGTACAATGTTTTGACCTTGACCACGAAGATGCACGTGGTACATCGTAGCCTGTGCATGTCAACACTCATTTGTCTTCAGTGGGAATATAACGCGTCTTAACAAGAGCTGTTGATGAGCTTGTCTGATCTACCGTATGTAAAATAGTCGTCATTGTTTATGGGAATGATTACAATATCAATTTGTGAGTTTTATGTTCACGCCAGCAGTCATTTATATGAGTAGCTGACGCCATTTTCAAATGGTGGATGGGTTATTTTGGAACAGAAATGTTTTTATCATTTGGGTCCTGGGGAAAGTCAAAATTCGTGCTAAACCTTGTCACTGAATGTGAAGTGCATTTGACATGTAATGGGAAGAAAACCATCAATATATCCCCGGGAAACACTCACTCAACTTCCTTCCCTTGCTGTTTTCGTTCCACGTTAAAGGAGAATACCTCTGGATTTCAGATCTGGTATGTGATTGCTATATGGCATAATGACAAACCAGTCTGGCCCAGTGAATACTCGCCACCGTTCCCTTTAGCCAGAAATGACAGAGAGGAGTTTGTCCCGTCCCCTCATCTGTAGTGTCACACTGATGTACAGCTCAGCAGAAAAGGAACTGAAAAAGATGGAAACGGAGACTGTGACAAGAACATTTACTGGAAATAACATTTGAAGGGTTTCATTCCAAAGCGCTATATATCCAATCTTGGAGGACGTTACCACCTGAAATGCACGAGTCAATAATGAAAACGTATCATTCTATCCTCCAAAATACAACTACTTTTGTAAGCAAACGTTTCAAGATGACTCATAACCTGAAAATGTGTTTTACCTCCTTGCCAGCGGTCATTTTGTAAGGACAGACATCAACCTATTCAAATGGTGGCTAGCTCACTTTAGAATTACATTTTAAAAATACATAAAAAAGTGGGAATTGATAGTTCTGCTATAAATTCAAAACTCAAACACGCATAGTACAGGACCGCAGAGTCAGGTTCTCGTTTATTGTCAGTGGAGCTGCTCTTGTTGTACATCAGCGCAGCAGTCAAAGTTCTTCATGATCACAAGCAGTGATCGGATAACGAAGGCACTAAGACTGAGATGTCTATTCTTAAATCGAGTGGTATTTCTCTTTAAGTTCCCTTTGAGTTTCAACCGCAGTATTTTGACGACGTTTGAATGTCAATATTTTCCTCCACCAGGAGAGAGAGTGCATTGAATAATACAAGATTAATACCTGTCAATTTTGTACGATGTCTGCTTTAGACACTCAATTATTTATTTGAGGCTTTTGCTTTTGTGGAACATGTGCTCCACTGTCCAATTTCCCCCTCAAAAATAATTCAGTTAAGTAATGTCCTTAGCCTTGTTGCCTAAAAAACACAAAATATGATGGCGGAATTGCTTGTAAACAACTCTGCTAAATTGCATGCTGTGCTTTAGGTGCCACCGATGAGAAATATCTATTAAGGACCCATTTTCATTATGATGCTGGCAATTACTGTTTTGTTTGGGACATTGATCATCCCAATTTGGACCCAGAAGGGCCAAGTCAGATGTTGTGAACGAGGCTAGCATCTATCCATCAGATGTCCCTATGTTAATGCCATTAAAAGTTAAGGGAATGGTAAGCAGTGAAGTACAAGGTTAGATATAATCCAGAAGGGCTTTGGTCTAGTTTCCCCATATTGTACTTTCGTGCTTGTTTTTCCACGAAACTGTCATGACTTGATATTGATATTTTATAGAAACCTCTACAATGCTTCCAGAGCACGAGAGATAGATGAATGAGGCCGTCGATGAAACAAGACGTGCCATATTGTGGGATTTAATCTTTAAACCGGGACTGAAACTGTGCCACTTTGCGACGGGAGTACGAATGAACATCACACGTGTGTATATTTCAGTCCTGTTCAGCATATGCAGATCAGACAAACCCTGTTGCTTTTGAGCGTTGGCCCATTTCCTCACATGTTCATGCAATTCTGTTCCTCCCCACGTCTGAGGAAAGATGACAGACGGAGGTAGTCTGGTTGAAAGCGATCCAGTCTGCCAGACATGCTCTTATACTGAACACCGAGGTGCTATCTCTCCCGAGAAACGTCGGGAAACGCATTGTTCATAATCAGAGCAATTAGGGTGGTGTAGTGTACTGTGTCGTCTGACTGGGAACGGATTGTTGCACTGTGTTGGGCTCATGGAAGAAAGAAAGGGGGATACGTGTGTAATTATAATGCTTTGCTGGAGATACTTTTCATTTAACGATCAGAGGACTTTCTATTGGATTTTGTCTGCCATTGGAAAAACACCACCATCCCTAATCCCGTGTCACTCCCCTCGTATCTCAGTGGATTTGCTATTTTTGTTTTTAATGGACTGCCAATGGGCTCTGGGAGAAAAAAAAAAGCATCGCACCCTAGCTCTCGTTTGCGGTGTATAATTTGAGTAAATACCATCTGTTGACGGAGAAACATGGTCCTTTTTTCCGAAAGGGGGCAAAAAAAGCTCATCTAACGTGAGCCTTTCTGCACTCTTAAGCGTCTTCCGTTTGTGTAATGCACGGCAAACCTTAATTAAAGTGCAGTAAGTGTCTGTGCCAAGAAGCACTCCAATATGGACAGCTGCCTCGGAACGGAATGGAGTGGACGACTCAATCTTCCGACAAGCTACTCGGGGGGAAAAAAGGGAGAATTGTGTCTCGGTATCAACTCTACTCTGCAACGCTGATTGTGTGGCCGTGTTCGTGTGTCTGCTGGAACTGCAACGGTTCACTGGAATGCTCTTGCATATTCTCTCTAAGGCGTTCATTTTTTGTTTGTTTTGAAATGACATTACCTTGTAAACGCATTTCCTGCAACGTTCCGCGGGATGTTTGGTCAAACGAGCTTGCTCTTTGTGTGTGTGTGTGTGTGTGTGTGTGTGTGTGTATAATTTGTGGGTGTGAGGGAGCAGGTTTACGTGCATATGTGTTTGTCCTCACACAGAGAGGCCGCCCCATTACGAAGCTGTCAGAACACGCTGTAAAGCCAAACAGCCCCGTTGGTAAAATGATCTGTAGACTACACGGAGAACAGTCATCACCATTTCCTCTCTAATGGTCTCGTGGCTTTAGGACTAATGTGCCACGGCAAATTGATAATGATGAAGTGAATGACAATGTGAGGACGGCTGTAGTTTGCAGTAGAAATTGTGGTCATAGTGCGACTGTGTATGTGTGTGTGTAGGTGTTTGTGTTGCCTAAATGCTGTGCGTTGTGGTCACCTTTGGGAAAACAAGTGCAATCTCTTTCACTATTTTTCTTTGTTTCATTTGTGTCTCTCTCTCTCTGTTCATTCATTATCCATTGTTCCTCATTTGAATACATGGCTGCCATTTTCCAAAGCTGTTACACATCAAAAGCACAAGGCCAGTGGCAAGTGACAAGCTACTTTTCAACTCAATGTGTTGACAGCGGTCACGTGGTCCATGTGTTGTTACTACCATGTGGTCTGTCACACAAATGTTACAGCAAACTAGAAGGGCACAGATGCGTTTTACCAGAAGTGTGCTAATGTATTATATCGTCTGATAATATGCACCCGAGGTATTGAAGAAGAAAGCTAGAATATGATCGGTTAGGATGCAGGAGGAGAGACGGTCCAATGAAACAGAACATAATGATGATTTCTATTCCCTGGAGGGGCCGACATGGAAAAATGTTGCTGTATTTATCGTCTGACAAGCTGATAGCTATTATAGGCAGTGCGGGCCTCTGAATACCAATGATCAATGGGATGACTGCTAAAAATGTGCGAGCGGATAAAGGTTCCTCCACATAATACCCCAGTCCTCGTTTCCAACACCCCCAACTCCTATAGCGCACCATGCAAATGCCTTATAAAAAGAACATCCTCGCTTTAAATATTAACTGATTAAATTGTGGAGCTTCAAAGCTTCCGTCCTGCATATTTAAACGTTTCTTCTTTTTTCCCCCCTGTAATGTGAGATTCGGTGTCTGGATCATTTCGCTGGATATCTGTTATGAGCTCATTACGAGTTGGAGTGGATTTAGCCTGGGCACTATCTTCGGTGTCGCACACCTGCGCGCGCTAAAGGGTATTTCCGGGGGTTCTGCGCTGGGGTTTCATGACGTGCCGCGTGCAGGACATGTCACAGTTGTGCAGTTTATACATGGATTTACAGTGTTCTGGCGATCTAGCTGGTGATTTTCCTATCAGTTTGGCTGCCCCGGTATGTAAACATGGACGTGAATAGCTGCCGAGTCGAACCACATCCAGAAGATGTTCTCCCTGCAGAACTGGTCGAGGGAAGGCGTGAGGTCGTCGATTGCGCGTCCGTTTAGAAATCTCAGGTTGTGCGGTAGAAGTGGTTTGTCATGTACTGTGCTGTTTGGGGAGCCATAGTAAGAATCCCACTGTATGACTGTTCCACTGCCGCTGCGCTGTTGCTCCAACCCCGAGAGGAGTTGTTCTGACAATGCTGCAGTGCTGATGCGGGGTAAATGCAGGGTGGGAAGACGTCTACACTGGCTGTTACTGTAGGCTTGGTTGTCATGGCTGCGCGGTAGATGTAGCCTATGGAAAATCCACAATGTTGTGCGCTCCGATAGCCCTGTGGGTACACGAGCCTTTTGTGTTGCACAGAAGAAAACCCTGCAGGACTGAGCCGTTCATGGGATTATGTGTGTCGTGGCAACATAATGTTATCCCACGGTGGACGTGTTGGTTTTGGGCAGCGGACACTGACGCTGCGGCGCGTCTAGGCGATGGGTTAGGATGTAAGCTCGCAAGGTTTCCCTTTAGTTGCTCTTAAATCCTCTTGATTCCGGCGGGAGTCGTGAGTAAAAAAAATGCTGTTACTCTGCCACGACTAAGGATGAGTGACGGAGCCACGGACAGATCGCGCTCGGCGGACGTGGCCCGGTTAGTACTTAAGCACGTGTACACCAACGTTGGACTCTGCGGCGAGAGAGCGCCGGCCAGTAATCCTCCAAACAAGGTTTACCCGAGTCTTTCACGCTAGATTAAAGGGTCCCATGATACCCGGCTTGCCGTCCAAATCCTGAAGGGGGAATCAATGCGCCGGATGACAAATGATCAGTGTCAGCGTCTTTGTCATCGTCATCTGCTTGATAATGAGGTGTGATTTGGGTTGTTTTTGCGCTGGCTTTCTTCAATACTGTAGATCGGGAAGATTAGCCAATGGCAAAGACGAGTGGTCCGTGTCTCTCAGTGTCTCTCCGTGAGTGTGTTGAGATAATCATCTTATCCACCAGGCGCATACTGTTACACACACACGCACACGCACACGCACACGCACACAGAGTTTGAAAATGAGGAGATCTGGACTACCTAGTCAGCAGAAATGAAAAGGAATATTTAGGTCACATGAAAATTGAATAGGTTTGCCGTGACGATTGCGGCGCTGGTGGTAGGCGTCTGACGGGGAAAAACTGCTTCTCGACCAATGAGAGCTGGTTAGCCCCTTTATGTTAACGTGCTTCAATTGGACCAAGCTTGCAGGATACGACGGACGAAGCTAGCAAGCAGTGCAAACGTTTTCCCGTCTAACCCGACTTAACCATTCAGACGCTGCTCTCTGGCTGGTTGGGGCTTTCAGAGCATTACCATCCTCAGCAAGCGAGGTGAAAAGCCCAACATGTGCATTACGGTGCCTATTTACCACG
This sequence comes from Acanthochaenus luetkenii, assembly GCA_900312575.1. Taxonomy (NCBI): domain Eukaryota; kingdom Metazoa; phylum Chordata; class Actinopteri; order Beryciformes; family Stephanoberycidae; genus Acanthochaenus; species Acanthochaenus luetkenii. The sequence goes on along the minus strand of OMOT01023411.1, from coordinate 4,386 downwards.
TGTGACCAAACCTCGTGCTCACAGTGGGGCACATCTGCCCCCGGAGGAACAAAGAGATAAGAGGCTGAATTGATGTAGAATCTATTTATGTATGTGAGTGAGATAAGAGATGAACCTTTTTTGATCTGTGGTTATCTAAGGCTTAAAAAAAAAAAAAGAAGAAGCGTTGACTCTTTACTCATCACAATATTTTTGTTGTTCTGAGCATGGTGCAATTATTTACTCAATGATTTCATTTTGTGTCATGGCAATTGAGGAAAGTGCTCAGGGATGTCTCTCTCGCCCTCCCTTTATCTTTTGGAAACATCTCATTCTCGTGAGTCAGGCCCGTCACGGTCACAAAGGCTCGGCGTTGGCGAGCCCTGGCCATCGCTCCGCCCGGGTCTCCGCTGTTCATGACGTTAGATCAGAAGAGAGCGGAGCAGGAGGAAACAGAACAGAGCTCTCCGTCTCTCGCTCACACACACACACACACACACACACACACACACACACACACACACACACACACACACACGCACACATGCAGAAACACAGAAAGAGGGAGACAGACAGACAAAGAGGGAGAGGGAATAATTATGGCTTTGTGCATTTATAATCCACCATACTTTGTGCGCGGTTGATAGGTAACGTGACGGAGGGATGCGGTTGCTACCGGTGCTGTGATGACTGCCTGAAAGGCCCTTGGGGCGACAGGCAGCCATTTCGAACCCGAGACCGCACATTGGAGGCATGCTTGACTTTATGCTCCATTTGTGGCCATGCTGTGGAAGACAACCAACGTGCTTGTGTAACATGTTTTGGCATACATCATAATTTGTCGAGCGGTATTGACGTTAATGTCGATGGATGGCACCTGATTTGATTGATAGTCGTGTCACCTGCACTTCTGTCGTCCATTTGTAGTTTTTTCCCCCCACGTTTTTTGTGTTCATGTACCATGTTTCCAATGCAGTGTCACGTCTTTGAAGAGTTTTCTCGCAATCAAGGCAGATTCCATCGCTTAAATATATTGGGTTGCCTTGGGGGGAAAAAGCAATTATACAACAAACACTTTTATCATCCCATTGGCAGAGTTTCAAGATTGCATACTGGATTAAATGACTTGTAGAGATGTACTTTTTTTGTTTTGTTTTGTTTATCATATAATTTGCGGAAGTATATTTGACTCGTGAGCCATTGTTTCTGTTATCAAAGTGTGCGGGGGGGACAGGATGATTCACATTTTCTGCACAGCACAACAACAACAACAAAATAATAATAATAGTAATGAGGGAGTTTTGTGGAGTTTTGTTGTGTTTATTTAGTTTGCCCACAGGCAAGAGCTCAATGTTAAACCAACATCTGAATGTGTTCATTATTTTGCAATAATTCTGCAGTTGTAGTTTAGTTTGCTATTGTTGGTATCATTCTGGTGGAGAGAATGAGCTTAGGTGAGCAGCTACTCTACTAATACTTTTTATTAGAATTTTCTATAGATCCCTGTGTGCATGCATCACCATTAAGAGCACTAAGACAAATTGATACAAATATTAATGGCACTAAAAGCTGCGCCACATCCTGTTGGGGGGAAATCATAATTTGCATATGTTTAGAACGTATAAGTGATGTTTTGAAACAAAGTGAACCAACAGCAAGACTGGAAGATTCCTTTTTGTACCATAAATATGGTCACCACAGTGAAAAAGTAATTTTCTACCTTCTGTGTTCCAGGGATTAGATTTCCCTCTTGAGAAATTAGATTTGCTACATAGATATATAATAGCTTTTGTCCTCAAATAGCTCATAAGACTGGTATTTGCACAATTTATAACCTTTCCGTACTCCGGTTGACATATAGCCCATGATGTGGAAGGAAGCGTTATGCAGCATGGCTTAATTACGTTTACCTCTGAAGTTATATGTCTCATTTGCATGATACACAAACATCTATATCCCTCCGATTTATCTTAGCCGGCAAAGCCAGCGCGTCAGACGGTATCGGAGAAAGTAACACGTGTTACTTCCGTACGCATTGACTAGTCCCTGGTGCATCTTGGGTTTGTGTGGAGCTTGGGGAGCAGAGATACAGTCTTGAGGCCCCGAGCGAAGCGCCACAGAGACATCGTCGTTAGTCATCAATAACGGCACATGGCCCCCTCAAAGCACAGCACCGTCTGGATCACTGCAGCCATCGCTCCGGCCGCTGGAGCCCAGGTCTCTGCGGGCGAAAAATTGACACTTCAGAATATGCGACCGAAAACTTGCCAACCAAATAAATCATGGCCCCATTGTGTCGGCTGTGGTGGCGTACACGGCATGGTCATGAACGGGCATCGAGGCATGTCATGATAGTCAGTTAATATTGATTGCGCTCCACCCTCCCTGTAAGAGCGATGGCACCCCTGTGACATCCAATATCCAATGTACAGGGCTTTCCTTCGTGTGTAATGTGCAGGTTGTTCCACTGCCACATTGATGGTTTCTCCAGCGTAATAAGAGCTTCAGTTCGACGGGCATTGTGTCTCTACAACCATGTACTAAAGTGGCACAATCCAAACGGCAACCTGAAGGCGATTCAACATGAGTGCAAATGTTTAAGCGCGGTTGAGCCTTGAGAGTCGGGTTTACCACAACCGTCATGCACTTCGATTGTGCCTCGTCTCTCCGCCGCAACCTTTGTCCGTCCACATCTCGGAGAAATAGGGTCTCATTTGAACGATTTTGTCTCTTGACATGAAACGATAGACCATAAAGGGCTCATTTTCGTGTTGAACACTACTCTCTCGTGGCCACGTGTGTGTGTGAGAGAGAGAGAGAGAGAGTGAGAGAGAGAGAGAGATGCCTGAAAACACAACTGTGAACATCCCGGGAGACGAGCTCCAGAAAGGACCTCCTGTTCTTCCCGCCCTCATTGTTATCTCAGCCTCTTGAGTCTAAGAACGGCCCCTTTAGAAGAAGACTTCACAACAGCCCTCATCATTGCCACAGTGATGAAGAAGACATGACGTAAGTGTCTCTCTGCCACAATCATCCACAGTCTATAAGAGACGAGAAGACCTTTAGGTAGGTGTATGGAGGAGACACTTAGACCCGTACCTTCTGTAAAGATATATCGACGTGTATGCTGGACAGTTGAGCGAAACTCAGTTCTCAGAATATGCCGTGCTTCATCATCTCCAGCAAGCGTAGCACAGAGGAAACCATCAAATACCGGAATGGCCAATTATTCTTTGATGGGACATTTCATGTTCATTGCAAATGGATGTTCTTGGCCTTGTGGGTGGCTTGTATTATTCCCAGTAGCAGGACAATGAGACAAAAAGCACATGTATCTATCACGCCGGTCACACTTGACACTCGCATGCGTCTTTTGTCATCCAATCAAACCGGGAAGAACAATGTGAAAACAGATCAGATGGTCAGGCTCGCATTGGTGCATTGAACATTTCACCTACTCCTGTTGTTGTTCAGCTACAAAGAGCATACGCTTTTTTTTTGGAGAGCAGTGTGTGGTATTTTATTAGCTGTACATTTGGTAATTAGGTATACGGTAATACGGTAATATATATCTATTAGGTATATACTATTACTTTAGGTGATACAAGAAGCTCAAAGAATTTGGGAAAAAATGACAGTGTGAGGAGTTTTATTACGAAACATCATATATCCATTTTGGGTGGAAAAGTGGTTGTCGTGTTTGGACACATAATGGACATATAACTGTCTACCGCCCCAGATCCCTCCTTACTTTAAAAAGATTCATCCACAACTTGAGTAGATACATTTTACATGATAGATTATAGGAAATACTGTGACTTCTTCAACCTAATGTCTGTGGAAAATGCTCCAACGCAACATTTCTATCCACCACTTTAGGCTGTTCTTGGTCTGCTTCCTGGTTATTTGTGCTCTTATATCTCTATAATACAACTTTTTGTTTACTGTCCCGTAGGTTAAAACTGAATTAGACAAACGTGCTTTCATCTGCTCCGCTCTTCATGGAACTCACTGCAAAATAACTTCAAGCTGAAAGTTGAAACTGATTATGAAGGATCTTGTTGCAGACTCAATAAGGGGCTGTTTTTCCTCTAGGTTGGTTAAGATTTAAATAGGTTTGGCCTCTGAGGCTGCTGGTTTGATATATGATGCTATTGCCTCTTGGAACGCTTATATGGAAGATTGTTCTTTGCTCCTGAGATTTTGACTGTAATTTGCTTTTAAGTTTCTTTAGTCTGAAAACAGGCGCAAACAGTACACTAAGCAAAAATTAACATGTTGTCATTGTCAGCAGTGGCTTATACTAATACGTGTTCTTGCTCGCACTACTGTCCATTTATTTTTGGCTTTGCCTTCTCTCTCGCTCTTTGCTTATCAGGAATCTCCAGTCGTTTCAGAACCCCTCCG
>OMOT01023407.1:0-14123 GCA_900312575.1 Acanthochaenus luetkenii | reverse complement strand
AATGATAGTAGTTTGTAATGTATGGCATATGCATATGAACAATTTGGGGGAATACAGGAATGAATTAACATTTGCTTACTTTCTTTCTTTCTTTCTTTCTTTCTTTCTTTCTTTCTTTCTTTCTTTCTTTCTTTCTTTCTTTCTTTCTTTCTTTTATTGTTTTGTTATGAAGCACTTTGTGACACTCGCTCTTAAAAGGTGCTATACAAATAAACCTTTCTGTCTTTCTTTCTTTCTTTCCTTCTTTCTTTCTTTTATTGTTTTCTGTTGTGAAGCACTTTGTGACACTCGCTCTTAAAATGTGCTATACAAATAAACGTGTCTTTCTTTCTTTCTTTCTTTCATTAGTATTTTTACCCTGTCCTCTAACCATCCCCTGCTAAGTTTCTACACCATTAAAGATGAGATGTACCTCCAACAGACACTGCAATGTCAGGCTGCCTCACTACAGGTCGCTTCAGTCATGGTGAGGCATCACACACACACTGGTTTGTACCACCATAAACTGCTCTAATCTAAATCCTTACCCTAACCTAAACCTAATCCTAGCTGTAATCTTAATCCTAAACGCAAGTCCTAATACTAAACTGACTTTAATCTTAACCCTTACTTTAACATAAATCTAATCCTAAACTCAAGTCCTAATGCTAAACTAGCTCCTTAAAGAAGTAACGACTGACAACTTATCCTCACTTTGGAGGATTTCCTCACCTTTCTATCATTGTTCCAACACAAGACTAACACACTAACACCTGCACAAGCACACGCACGTATGCACGCACACATGCACCCGCGCGCACACACACACCCATGTCCCACCTCACTTACTGCTGTACACGTTCCAAATACATAAATAAATATTAATATATCCCTTCATTAATCTTGTTTCTAGTGAGACTTCTCATGCACACACACACACACACGAACACATGTCCTTGTAAAATGGAGCCTTCCGCTTATTCTTCATTGCATTTTGCACAAACAGATCAAGGTTCAACAGGTGCAGGTCCTATAAAGCCCTACTTGTCTCATCAAGCCTTTCAGTTGGCCAATGAATATTCATATCAGGCCGTTTTGTTTCTATTTTAATTTGTCGTCCTGGCCATGAGGAAAACTATTCCATTCACAAACACACACAAACACACCAAGGTTGCTTACATTAAGTAGGATACTACAAGTCATTCATTTAGAAAACAGTGAAGCAGAGAGTGACTTGAAGGTGTGTGTTTCAAAGCTTATCAGTGTCATTAGCCCCCCCCAAAAAACACTGTTATATCACATAATATTATACCACAGTATAATAGAACATTGTAAATACCCTCAAAACGCAGGGCCAATGCCAGTAAAGTACAGGTTACATGACTTAATTGTGATGTGAAAGACAGAGATGTCGTGGATTAGTATACCTACTCAAGAGATGTAATGTATGGTTTCCGCCGATATTCTCTCAGCATTGGTGGGCAACCAGAACAAGAAAACTACCACCTCTGCTAGAGAAAATGTGAAATTATAATTTGGCCTATTTCCCTCCCAAGTAAATCATGTATAGGCACAATTGTTTTGAATTAGTGGTATAATCATAGTAAATTATAGTAATGTTTAGTCTTGTTCAGCTCCATGTGATTTTATCTACCTACCCTCCTTGTGTTGGTTATTTTTTATGTTTGGCTGGATTTATGAATTCATTAAGAGTCCAGTCCTTCTCTTGTTGGTTCTACATCATGGACTGTTGTGTTTGAGGTGAAAAATTGCTTCATTTGTTGGTCTCTTTTCAGATGGACACCCCACTTTCTCCTTTCACCAATGGGCCCAACCCACCTTACAACTCCATCAAAACACATCTGGTGTGTGTTATTTTCCTATTAAAGCTGCCCTAGGCAATCCACCTGTCAGTCTAAATCACAAAGTGGGGTTGCAACAGGGAAGAGTTGCAACAGAGAAAAATGTCACATCCCACTAATTGAGACACTGTATATTCACCCTGGTGTCTGTATGGTTTCTGGTGGGAAATCTTCTCCACACAGGAAGTGACAACTTGTAATTTAAGAGTGAAATCCAAGAGTGTCAGCAGTGAGTGATCGCGCTGTCCCGAGAACATGGACTCACCAATTATGTCTGAACCTCTTCACCTCACCACACTAAGAAGATATTTAATTTACTGACATCACCAAAATTCAAACAGTTACCTCTCACTGCCATTTGGGTCCGCAAACGTGCAAAATTGCCTACTGCATTTAAATATAAAAACTAACAACTAACAAACCAACAAGTACAAGGTTAGCCATCAGAACATTTATGTTATAGAAGCTGGATGAGGAACGTTCATGTGTTACTAATGCATTGTCTGATATAGACATTTTAAAAATATTATATACAGTAGCACAGACTCAGTCCTGCCACACAGAGATACTTGATTGATAGTGGCTCAGCTCATTATTATGTGGGAGTAGAAAATATTCAGATGGATTTGTTCCAGCTGAATCACACTCATCAACATCAGACGACAAGATATATAGAGATAATCCTAGAAGTTCCTCTTTTTACTGCATGCTTTTGGCAATGCTGTCATTTGAAAGACACTGGTTTTGTGTTTTGTGCATTCTGACAATGTATTTGAAATTCACAGTTATGTTATATGTGTGCCTCATTCATTAAGGTAAACTACTGTCTCCTGTAAAGAGTTTTATCTGTGGTTGTCCCAGCCCAGTATCAGACTCCAGAGGATGGCTGGAAGAAACCTCAGCCCTGACACCAGACTGACTGTCCCGAGGGGCACAGAAGACCTCTGCTATACAGGCAAGACATGGTCCACTTCAACAACTTTTTTAAATATAATTTTTTGGTATTCTTGCCTGGTTAGATATTATATAGCAGATGGTGGTAGGAAAGACGGGAAAGAGAGATGATATGATGCAATGGTTGGGTGTTGAACCCACAACAAAGCAAGTACCGGTAAGTCTTCACCCACTGAGCCACCAGGATGCTCCTTGAAGAGACCTATAAATCTGATTACTCAGATTACTCAGAATAAGAATTATAGGTGAGATAAAGTGATGGGGTTTGAGTTTTATCCCACAGGGCATTTGTGCTTCCTAATGTGGGCACATTTTACTATGGTCCTACAAAAACAAAACCCTAATGTCTCTCTCACACCATGAGTAGAGGTTGGAAGGCTGGATGGTTCGAAAGGTTTTGCTGCGACTAGCAGATAGTATAAATCACTCTGTCCGTCTGTCGGCCCCACAAATATCAAAAACCCCACTGCACATGTGCAGCCGTGGGATACAGAGATACAATATCTATATGTTTCTCAGGCAGTCACACTGGTGCTTTAGCTCACTTGGTAGGGCAGCTGACTTTAATGGAGGTTCTAATTCCGGTCCTTGCAAATCAGGCTTTTGTATTTGGTTTTGCACGAATTACGTACTTGTTCTATATACCAATACCAGTTCCAAGACTTCATATTCCAAACCGGTTTCACAATGATCCATTTGTCATTTCCTTTGCTGAATAAAAGTGCATTTCATTATGCAAAATAGTATGTATATTCTATTTATGCAAAATATAAAATATTTTCAATTTAACAATTGTACATCAGCTTTTCAGATAGAATTAGACCTTTTTCTTTTGATTTCCCTATTTGAAATGCCTATGAATTAAGAGAAAACCTTGGTTGTCAGACATAACATTTTGAAGCAGTTTGATACTTTTTGATACCCTTTGGTATTTAAAAATCGATATTGATACCCCAAATAACGACCCATAGGCATTGTTTTTCAAAACGAAGTCATAATCTTGAAGCTTCAATATTGAAATACATTGAAAACACAAGAGAAGAAAATGTTTTTCCCACAGTGTACCATTGTCTGTCAACATTGCAGCCAAACAGTGTTTTATTTGGGGTTGTGGTGACGTAAGAAAAGCGCAAAGATCACGGTCCATGTTTCCTCCTCAAGTTCCTGATGAGGGAAGCTGAGGCTCAGATTGACCTGGCCGGCCGAGTTAAGGCTGCTGTAATCTCTCTGGCTTGATATTGACTTAGTGATAATTGGTCTGTGGGCTTAATGAGCTTAGCCGACATGACTAGCACTGATAAGTCTGGGGGGATCGGGGGATTTAAGCTCCCCCTCTGTCAATATGGAAGCTCACAACACAGACTCAGCTATCTGATGCACAGAAGCCAGCCGATTAATCTGAGTAGATTATGCCATTGTCGTTAATAAAAAGGGGGCACAAATATGTCAACTAGAAGAAGATCCTCTGTGATGATTATCCCTGGGAGGCAGATTGAGGGGAAATCTGTTTCCTCCTTTCTCCTTCATAGACAGTTGTGAGTCAAAGGACAGGCTATGAGGGGATTAATTAGTATAGCATCTGCGCTTACCCAGCACGACTTCTGAGTAGAAAATGAGCAACAGTCCATCTAACTCGTCAAAAGTGATTTATTCAATTTGGATTGCATAGTTTCACACATTCATGCATCATCATTTAGGATTTGATATGTGGCGTTGTGTTGCAGTCCTGAAAATGTCTTACGTTTATATAAATTCATACTCTTTGTTATGAATCTGTTTCGGTCTTGTGGTTTTGATGTTGAGAGTTTTTTTGTGTGAGTATGAGACAAATACCAGGCACGCTGGTTGGTTTGGCAGTAATTCTTGTTTTGTTTTATTACTCATTCAAGAGCGCCTCCATACATTCTGAGTCACTGGAAAAAACCATCAATAGCTTCGAGTACGTCCATCCATCCATCACTCTATCCATCACTCCATCAACCCTGCCTTTGAACAGAGCATTGTTTGTGCTCAGGCCTGTGGTCCAAATGTCTCTCTGTGCTGAGTGCCACAATCAAGTGGAAGTCAACAGGGCTGACAGGGAGCGTGCTGGAGGGCAACAGGCCTTGAAAAAGCCACCGGTCTTCAGTCGCTTAGACCCTGAAGGACACATTGTGACCCCTTGAGCTGGTCGCCCACAAGTTAACCCTCAAAGCACCCCAGTCCACACACACACACACATTCACGACCACGATGGCCCAAACATGGGGTTGTAGGCCACCTCCAGCCAGGCCCCAACCTCTTCTTCCCCTCCTCAGCCTCCCTCAATGACCCCCAACCCCTCTCCCCCTTTCCTCAGCATAAACCAGGAGAATTTGGGCTCATAGATCACCGCTGACACATTGGTAATTGAGCTGGGATAGATAAGGGCCAGTGGCCAGCCATACCCCAGGTCCCAGGGTCCTGACACCACTGAAAAGCCCTTAACAAACATTGTGTGTCACCACATAAGATTAGCTTGGTTCTGCTGCCTCTTGTTTCTCTGTTTCCCCGCTTCCTCTGTCGCTCAGTTGCCCTCTTAAGACTGTGTGAATGGTTTTGATCAATGCATACATACTTGTGCCATGTCTTCAGTGGTGGTATTCCAGTGAAATATCATATGTAGTTTACTGACACAGATAAAACAGCTAAAATAGGTTTATCTCATCGCTGATGGTTGGAATAGGACGATGGAATAGTTTTAGCCTTATTTTAGGCGCAGTTAGCTATTTGTGATGGCACTGGGTTTCTCTGTCCATCTCTGAGGCACATTTTCCCACAGTTTAACTGCTTACCATCCACTCTGAATGGAGATTGCTTATACTGACAACATTTTACCTCTGCTTCAGAATCACATCACCACTTTATTAATGTGTTTTCCCTTCAGAGTTCAACTTTTAAAGTTACAAAATCAAAAGCCAGTATGGCTAAAAGTGAAGACAACTTATAAAGGAAGACGTGTTAAAAAAAGAACACGTTGTTAGCAAGACATACAAGCGTGATAAATTTCAGTTCGTCTTTTGTCAGTGAATACGTCTGGGCCCATATGCTGGACTACAAAGCTACGTGAAAGCAGCGTTTAAAAAGCCAGGCCTACCACATTAAAGCCTATAACAATCTCTGTTCATGGTAAGTTATCACTCTCAATTAATCACCTCCCACAATGGGATTTCTGATGTGTTCAAGCCCCCTGAACGCTGCAGGTCAGGCTGAGGGCAGACTGACTCTTAGTTCCCCATTCTCCATCCCCTCTGTCCCCTTTCACTTTATCACATCCCTCAACCCCTCCCAACCGAAGGCGCTTTACATTTTTCTTATTCCAGAAGGTCTATAAAAGAATGAGGAGAGAATCAAGCTTCAGACAATCAAAAACAAACAGAGAGAGATAGATGTAGATGTGGAGATCTATGGCTTTATGTGAAGGAAGGGTCCCTGTAGCCTACAAGCCTGACTGGCTGACTGACTGACTAGCTGGCTGAGAGCCTTTCTGCCTGATTAAAAACCCTCCCTGGTCATTCCATTGGGGCTGTGTCGGCCTGTGAATGGTATTGTATTGTTAGGGCTCTCCCCATTCCTGCACTGCTGAATGGGTTTAACCACTGGTTTAGATTTAGTTACACGGTTTTGGTTGAAAGTGTCCCCCTCCCACCGCTTTGGGCTCCATGGTTCCCTTGGCTGACCTGTTTAGAAGCTGCCGTGGAAATGTCATGTCGCCCCTCCCATGGGCCGGACCCAACATTCACTTCGATAGGTAACAAAAAAATGACTTGGGATGGGATGAAACCAATGCCTTTTTTTCAGAATGAGTTGCCAATTTATTGTGGGACATAACAATGTGATGATAGAGGAGTTTGAAATGGAGGATGCAGCAATTCACTACTTGACCATACATGGGACAGGCATCGATGCTGCAGATGTGGGAAGCAAGATATGCACTGGGGGAAAATTGTCTGACTGGGTGTTTCTGCAAATAATGGTGAGTTTTATGGCATACTTTGAAAAAAGTGGCACATTTTATTCATTATATACAGCTATAACAAGAAGATATGTACATGTTACAACATACACCTTTCAAATCAAAGTATTGCTGTGTACAACATAACATCATAACATAGCAACATAAAATGGCATCACATAAAACTTTAATTATCCCTGTGGGGAATTTAACTTGTGGCAGCAGCAAAATAAAATAGAATATAAATGAGAATAGACCAAATATTAATCATAATGAAACCGACAGTTACAACCCAACAACATAATGAGTACAAATATATTAGTTAAAAGTATGAAAATATTTGAATTACAGCATGTATGCAGGGTATGCAAAATAATTTCAGTAGAACATACTGAGTATGTTCAGTATATGAAACCAAGAGGATATTCTTCACTGTGACTATAGGAAGTTTGGTGATGCCGATGATGCTGCTCCTACCTAGCCACATCACTGTTGTAAAGGGTTCCCACTGGTCATGGAATTCCTGGAATATCCTTGAGGTGTATTCTGGACAGGGAAAGTCAGGGATTTAGATACATTACCTGGGTAAGTCAGGGAATATCAGGGAATTTTACATATCGGTCTACAGGAATATAGCTGAATGTATTTTCTAACTTGTTTCACACATTCATGGCATTAGATGTTTTTCAGCCCAGCTGAAGTGCTACTTGTTCCTATTGAAGTGTTATATGCTACTTGTTCCTATTGAAGTGTTTAGCTGATGAAAGACTGCGTTGTATAGTTGGTCTGACTGATGTTGACGAAAAATGTACTACTGTAAGTCGCTTTGGACAAAAGCGTCTGCTAAATTATGTAATGTAATGTAAGTGAAAACCAGCCTGAAAAAAAAATCATTAACAAACTAGTAAGGAAGATCAGTTTTAGGCACTCTGACTTGAAAGGTTGTGGAAATTCACATCAGGTCTATGTTAGTTGCACCTATAATCACCGTGCAGAAAACACAATTGTACTATTGCTTTAAAAACTGATGATGAAATAATGTTGCTTTACTTTCAGAGCCCCACCTTTTAGGATCTGATGAGGATGAGGATGATGATGACGAGTACCCTGGAGTGCTTCCTCTTCCTTCCCCTCTAACCCATGTCACACAAACAGAGGCATCGGCTCAACATATCAATACATAAACATTTCGGTTTCTACAGAGACCTCTTTTACCTGAACAGAAATACAGGTCTAATTTCCCCAGTAATACACATCCATGGAAATAACTAAATATCGAATAACTAAATATAATGCAAGTACATTGCATTTGTTCTTATCACACTGAGGGATTTATTTATGAGCATGACCTTAATTTCTGGGAAAAAAAGGGGGAAAAAATCCCGAGACCCAGCCCATTGACTTGTGTCCGCTATAGTGGACATTTGGTTCACATGCATCTCCCTTTAGTCTTTTGATCTACTCTACATTTCATTCTGAAAGCAATGACATTATTTGTGTTTTAATAATAGCCCTTTTATGAAAATGTATGCAATATATTTATGCAATTATAGTGGACACCAAGACCATCTTCATGTACTTAATGACTCAACATTGCAGGGGACAAAACAGAGGCAGAGCGCATTCTTTACCGAATAATTGAGGGGGACTCAGATTTGCAGTTGTCAGATGATGAGAGAGATGAGGATTTTGGACCTGGGACAGAAGATGCTGAAGTAGAAGAAGAAAAAGAAGAAGCAGGATGCTCCGATGAGCAGACAGATACAGACACTCATAGGTACGAGCAGAAAAGACGTTGGCCTCTGTGGACCAGAAGTAGCATGTATGTTTTATTTTTTTGAGAGGGAGTATTATTATTCCTCTTATTACCTTTCAATTATTGGTGAGCTTTTTCCATCATAACAGATTCACACCTGTGCTACCTGGGCATCCTGACTGTCAAGATGGCCCTACAACCCGTGCTGATTGGAGTCCAATTCAGTACTTTTCCCAATACATTGACAGAACAGTAATAAACACCCAAGCAAAGGATTCAAGGGGATCCATCAAACGATATGGACGTTGTGTTGTTATTGGGTTTCAGCCTAGTTTGAGCAGTCTTAAGGCATCTTGCATAAATAAGCCTGAATAGATACTGTGAAGAGACATATGTTCATTTATTATTCCTTCAAATGTTCTTCATTTTCAGGTCTTTCTTCAAACGCTGTTGCATTGTTTTTCTTAATATTTTTTCAAGAAGGGTTATATTTTCTTGGTTTAATATTCTACAGCCATAATATGTTACATTTTTTATGTTTTAAGTTTGGCCGTCTTTTTACACGAAGATGGTCTTGTGGTCCACTGCAGTGGACATGCTGTAAAATTCTAATTTAAAAGTCTAAATTGTAAGATGTTTTATTAACCCTAAATAAGTAGGATGCACACAAACATTGAAAACACTTTTTTTTTCCTCGGTTCCCAGCTGCACTAGGAAACCTTGCACATTGGTGGCCCCAAATGGCAGCAAGAAGTAAATGTGACTTAATTACCCTGTAAGGTGACATCAGTAAACTGCACACAGCACACTCATGTTTACAAACCCGGCCAGTCTGTGATGCTTCATACCAAAGGATGCCAAAGGAACAAGAGAGCTAACGGTGGTGAGTCCAGCTTTCTCTGGAGGGAGTGCTCACTCGCTGCTGTTTAGGAAACACTTTTGGATTTCACTCTTAAGTTTTGATTGGTCACTTCCAGTGTGGAGAACATTTCCCACCAGTGACCATACCAACACCAGAGTTTGATTTGGGCAAATATGATCAATTAGAGGGGATGGGACGCTCTTCTCTGGTGCAGCCCCGCTTTTTTATTTAGGCTGATAAAATGGGTAGATTTTTACATAAAAATACATGACGTAATGCAGCTCAAGGAGGGGTAACAAAACTTGCAATGAATAGTGAAAACCCTGTGCTGTCCCACTGCACCACTGCTGCCAGTGTTTAGCTGGTAGAGTGGGAGGGTTAACCTGTAGCTTTCATGCCTTGTAGCACACAAAACACAGAGGAATGCCCTCTCAATCAATAGCAGCCCATAGACACACAATGATGTGTGGGGCTGATGTGGGCCTTTCTTTACATTTAGCCTCTTTTGGGATAGGAGAGGCTAAAGTAAGACCATTTGTGTGTGTGTGTGTGTAGCAATAGTTGGATGTCTGGAGGATCTCATGCTGGGTTGAAGGATTTTTCAAATACAAATTACAAGACACACAAACATACACACTCAAATACCAACTTGGTTTATCATTCCATTGTTGGTGGTCAGTAGTAATCCAGCTAATATATTCAATTTTATGACTACATTCATTCCCTAACCCCTAACCCTAACTTTAAACCTTTCCCTAACCTATATCTAACACTAAACCCTAAACCCAATTCCTAATCCTAAACTAATTTCAACCTTAACCCTTACCCTAACCTTAACTTAATTATATTTATAATCTTAACCCTAAACCCAAGTCTTAATCCTAAAATAACTCCTTAAATAAGTGAAGAGCTGTCACCTTGCTAAAATATTCTCACTCCGGATGTCTAAAAGTCAAACTAGTTCCTACAAGGATAGCAAAATAAGTGTAGACATAGACACACATTTAGCCACCACTTTCCACGTCCCATTTTACATCAATCCCCCCAGTGCGTTGAATAGGACAAGCCTATAATCAATTAGCCGTTCTCTCTTCATGTAGCTGTCAATTAGCCTGACCAGTGATTGGGGATATGACTGCTTTAGTAACTGAGCCAACTGTCCTCCTCTTCTGGTTACTGCATTAACTACTTTGTCATTCTACAACTAGTAACTTAATAACAACTGTTTTACTTGACAGTTATGAGACAGATACTAACTTGTCTGGCTCTCAGCACAGCGTGATGGGACCTCAATAAAAAACGGTATATATTTGACTCTTGTCAGCACACTAAGCAATGTTACGGTAACTTTATATAAACCTCTCTCAACTGGATTAAATGCCTATTATCTGACACTTACGAAATAGTTTGAGGTGGTAATGTTAAAGGAATACGTCAACATTTTGGGAAATAAGCATATTTGCCATCAGAACGAGACCAATTCATCACGATAGTCCGAGTTGGACAACTGTTCAATGCATTTTTAACAACTTGGAGCTCGTTTTTTCAGAGTTCTGAGTTGTTGAAAATGAATTGAACGGTTGTCGAACTCGAAATTACAGGTCGGAAATCTCAGAGTTTAAACATCAGAGTTCCGAGTTGTCATGAACGCATCATGTAAAAGAGTTTGACTTTGAAGAAGCTGGACTGGTTGGTTTTTACCCTCATTGCTGTGAAGCTAGTTGGATCCCCTCTACAGCCATTCCAAATGCTAATGTTGCTGACCTGCTACAACGCAGATGTGGTTCTACATGGACTATCGTGATGAATTGGTCTCGTTCTTCTCATCTGACTACTGGTAAGATGGGAAATACGCGTATTTCTCAAAATGTCGGCGTATTCCTTTAACCCAGGGTGAGTGTGCTGTTGAGGTGGTTCGGGCATCTTGTAAGGATGCCACCTGATCGCTTCCCTAGGGAGGTTTTCCAGGCACGTCCAGCTGGGAAGAGACCACGGGGCAGACCGAGGACTAGGTGGAGGGATTATATCTCCACGCTGGCCTGGGAACGCCTTGGGATCCCCCAGTCAGAGCTGGTTAATGTGGCCAGGGAAAGGGAAGTTTGGGGGCCCTTGCTGGAGCTGCTGCCTCCGCGACCCGACTTCGGATAAGCGGTTGAAGAAGATGATGATGATGATGATGATGAGTGTGCTGTATCTCTTCCATGGTAGACCAACTCATGACAGTGAAAGCTCATATCATCTACGAACATTATGTCAAACAGTATCCCTCAAAGAGCTTTATTCCTAAATGAAATATCCACTATTTCACCAATTGAAAAAATGTGACCCCTGTTCTTATAAAATTATTGCCGTCTAGGAATAAACATTGTGTGCATATTTTATCATATTTATTTAACGTTTCATTGGGCATTTGCATTAGCATTCAGTCCAGAATACAACAGAATTAAAGTTCTACTTATATTTATAAGAATATTTAGTGTATTAAACTCAGTAAAGACACTAATACTGCATCTTTATAGGGCCTTTTCTGGCACATAAAATTGCTTTACCTAAATACAAAACTAGTACTTAAGATTTGTACTCAATAAAGACTTTGAACTGATTTGTATAGCATTAGTGCTGGCATTCAATGGTAAATAAAAAGGAGGGTAAACTAGTACTCATTGTAAGGCAAACAACCACCAGTATGAACAAAATTAATTTGGATATACTATACATCAGAATCAGAATCAGAATAATGGCCAAGTATATTTCCACATACAAGGAATTTGTCTTGGTATAATTGCTCACATAGACACATCTAAGGTAATAAAGTAAGATTTGGATCACCAGAGAGTAAACTAAACATATCACCAGTAAGGCAGAGGTCAATAAAAAGGAGGGCAAAATATGACTTCCAGTATGGAAAACAAAAATCAATATGATTTAAAATCTATTCTATTGTCATATAAGCATTCATTTATGCATTTTTCCTCCTTAAAAAACCTATCCTCGTAAAAAAATACATCCGTTTCATACTAATCTACCATGTTGTATACATTGAATCTATGCTACAAAGTTTCTCTCTGCTCATGCAAATACAAAGGTGGGTCAATTTGGTTTAGGTGGGTTTACCCTCCACTACATCCTTGGCTACAACTGCAAAAATATCTATTACGTGACATTTATAACATTGCTTTGGATGTTCAAGCAGCAGATCAATAGAAGCGCTTGACATTTATAAAGCGGTGGAGTTGCTGTGGCCTTCAGTGTGCTCTCAGACAGGCACTGAGTCTCCATAGAAACTGACTTAAGTTATATTTTACAGCCTGTTGAACCAACTCAGAAGGGTTTCCTACTTCACATGTCTGCCTCTTCTTTCACAGCCATACTCTATTGGTCTGTAAGAACAACACATATACTGTTGGCACCGACTCTCTGTGTAAAAGTAATTGGTTTCATTGGAAAGTGGGTAAATAGCGGTGGCTGGTTGTGTGGGGCTTCCTGCCGAGTTTGACCGCTCTTGGGTTAATCACAGTCGCTCCATCGCTGGAAGTTTTCCCAGTCAATACTGGCCACCAGCCATTAATACCACTGACTTACCACTGATGGCCTGGCTGTTAAACTGCTGGGGGAAGAGGGAGAAGCTGGGAGATTTAGGCAAATTAGGGCAAAAGATTGCGTAGATTAACAATCTTGTCCATCAAACAGGGCTGTAGTTGAGGGTAAATCCACCTAAAACTCACTTTACCCACATTTTATTTTCAGGAAGAAAGATTATTGCCTATATAGGCTGACTTAAACCTTTAAGTAATGTCAGACCGATGTAAGTTATATGCAGATATGGTCTTTTAAGGGTAATAAGTATAAATTCATTATTTTTGTTTATATTGGTGGAGGATCACCAACTACATTTTTTGCCCTCCTTTTTATTTAGCACTACATCAATGCCATCATCTGTATCCCTCCCTGTTAAAGCTAGGCAAACTTATGACACGTTTTGTTGTCTTTTTAATATTTCATCACTATGCTAGTCCACACCCTCAATGTTAATACAACACTTTGGAACAGTTTGGAACAGCTGCCCTGGAGCCATATGAGCTCTGAGGGGACACACGACGCTCCAATCAACGTGAACAACTGTCACTGAAAACTCAACAGTTATTAACACTTCTTAACATTTGCTGTCTGAAACTGTTACATGTCAATTTAAAAGAACACATCCACAAAGTGTGCAGCTCCATGTCTGAAGCTCCTTGACTTATCTTGACGATTATTATTTGGACATTATTTTATGATTTGCTGTCTGCGCTTTGCACCGTATAGGCTACTCCATCAACAATCCAGACTGTAAAGCTTTTGATAAATCTTGCCGACTGTCATTTTACACACAAAAAAAGGGCTGCCACTTCAATCCATAAACTAAGTATTTTCTGCATGCCGGCTTTTGTTTCGGATTGATCTGACGTCCGCATAATGCTGACTTTCTCCATCCCGTCGGCTGACTGAAACGGGCTTTTTGTGCCACTTGACTCTCTTACACACACAGCTGCATTTGTCTTGCAAATCCACATCCCCGCTGCGCCGCGTTCAGACGAGGAAAAGAGAGCAGTCGGACATCAGTGAAGTTCAAGCCAGTGAACAAGCGGAGAGGCTGTTCCATAGCAGCCGCTTTTGTCAATATCAAAACGGGGAGCTGGTGAAAAATGATGCATGCTTTTACACCTCTGAATCCTGGCAACTGACAGAGAAGGGACG
>OMOT01023306.1:3154-18715 GCA_900312575.1 Acanthochaenus luetkenii | reverse complement strand
TCTCCCTTATGCAGGGTGAGCGCCTAGTGAAAGACATTTTGAGTCACCTTGAGCATTTCCAAGTAAACCTTGGAAAACCAACAAGTCCATGTGAGAGGACTAAACATTTATTCCGGGGTGCTCTAATTTCCTCAAAGAACGATGAAGATTCGTACGGGCGATTACATTGAACAATTTAATGATGAATTAATCCACTCATATTATTCATCAGTCTGGAATATTGGGTGAAATATGTATATATGAATCCTGTGACACGTAATAGTCAACCAAATTGGCAACAATCAGACAAATCCAAGATACAGAATACAAATTGGTTTAGCTCACAGATGATTCATTTAATCACAATGAATCCGTCTGACAGTGTGTTGGGTGAATTGATGGGAGACGTAGTTGCTCGGACGCAGATGGGAGCGACTCATAGATCATATCTAGATCAATAAAGTGCTTCTTCTCATTAGGAAATCACATTGTTTGCAGTATGGCATCTCTCACAATTCTGGCCCTTTTTTCACCCAAAGCAGCACACAAGGAGGGAAGAGTCTCGTGATTTGTCGAGAGGATGAAAACAACCGTGTGCCCTTCCGTCCGCACCGCTGACCAATGTGAGCTCTTGAAGAGAGGTGAGGCATGTGCTACTCTCTGTGCCAACATTACTTCAGGCATACACACATTCCCAAAAGAGACTTTGAAGCACAGGCATTATTGGCTATTGTCCTACAAAGTCAGTGCTGGTGCTCAATGCGTGCCATTTAAAAACTCATGTTACATGTATTCACTGATGTACAGTAGACCACGCCCCGCCGGACTTCCAGTCGTTGCCAACAGGAGTGTTGAAATCTCCCAGGGGGACGACGTAGTCGGTAGGTGGACACTGTGTGGAGGTGAGTCCAACTCCCGCCCCCCCAGAGAGGTTGTGTTCCATATTCGGATGATGCCTAACCTTGCCCTGCGTCTGCCCCTTACCTGACCCCTGTCCTTCACGCTGCGGGCGGTGAGCGAGCAAGGCGGCAGCCCCACATTGTTTTGGGGCTGTGCCTGGCCATGCTACAGGGTCACAGGGTCACAGGGTCACCTGCGAGCATCACTCCCAGGCCTGGCTTCAGGACTGGGCCCTGGTATCCCTCCACCACCACGAGGTTGTGGTTTTGACCAGTTACGGTATATATCCATTTTACCTTTATAGTTCCTCAGGTGAGCAGTGTTAGCAATGCCCCTTTATCCAGGCAATTCCAGGTAAAGCTGGAATGCATTGCTTGGTTCTTTGGTAGTTCCCGTACTAATATCAGAAAAACATAGCTCTTGTTAATAGTAGTTCAACGGGAGCAAGCGGGGCAAGACATATTTCAGAATGAATATAGTACTTAAATATAGTACAACTGCTTTTAACCTAGAACCAAACCTGCGTTCCAGGTTTGGTTCTTTGACAACTTTAAGGCCAAAGAAGTAATAATAAAGCTAACTGGTGACGGTACTGAGGGAGTACTGAGGGAGTACTGAGGGAGTACTGAGGGAGTACTGAGGGAGTACTGAGGGTGCTGAGCCTTAATCTGGTATTTTATAGAATACAATGGCCTTGCTGACTGATGACATTTCTTAGTGGAAATTCTAGACATGGAAATCTGTCAATCTTACTGATTACTGACAATCGTTTATGCCCTGTAAGGTGACCTTGGGTGTCTTGAAAGGCGCCTCCAAATAAAATGTATTATTATTATGATTATTATGATTATTAATCAGGCGATGATGTTAACTGTTAACCCTTTATATTGGGGATTCTTCACATATTCGCTGAACTACAGCGTCAATGGATGGCCAAAACTCTGGATACAGTCAAAGGGACCATTGTCAAGCAAACATTAGAGGAAGGAAAGCAAGAGTTCCGTTAGTGTTGAAAGCCGTGAAAGAACCCATGACTGCCTTTTAATGAAGCTTGTGTTTTTATTGCCGTGGTGCAACATGTAACGACACCAGAGCACTCGGCCTCGGGAGAAGGTCACAGGCGGCGGGAGTCTGTGTGAAGGGGAAAATAGTCCGTCCAGCCTGCAGAAGCTCTGGACAGGAAGCTACTTTACGGCAACCGTTATTGCTGTGTGGATACGTGTACATCTGTATACCGCAGCTTCTCAAACGTCCGTTCACGCGTACAACGGAGTTGTTCAGTGCCTGTTGAGACGTCGCTTCTTCTTAGCTCGGCGTGTGCACATGCTTTCCATATGCCGTAAGCGATTTGTGCGGTAGTTGGCAAGACAGCTGAACCGGTGCGGTAATCTTTGGACCGTGCTGCTACATGAATGGCGGCTGAGGCGCGGTGAGTGTCCTGACTGTCTGCTTGGGTGCCAGCCCACAGGAATGTACCTGACTGGGACAGAAAGTTCTGCTGTGGGAATGTATCATTCTCCTCTGTCCCATATTCTCTCTCCTTCGATTCTTACAACACCCACGATATATAGTGTTATTTTGTAAATGTGTGATTTAGCCCCATCTAGGCTGTTGGCCAATAAAAGTGGAACATTGGCATCTAAATCTTATGTCACGGTCCTCAAAGGCTTTCCCAGAGCACACTTGTCCATTGGGTAACATGATGTTAGGTTTGCCTGTAACACAATCCTTCCTAAGTTTAAATAGCGACACTTGGCTGGTTGTAATTCAGTGGCTGCATGTGTTTGTCAGGGAGAACTGGTATGTGCCGTGACTTTCTATTGTGGTTTTGATGCAATGCACATGGAGATGACACATCTCTGGACTATATCATGGGACTCGACTATCCTGCACACGAGTCAATTTAGTGATACAGTTGTACATTTGTGTAGTGCTTTATTTATAAGTGCCCACTATTGTTATTATTACCTGCTATTACCTGTGTTTTTTTTATTGCCTTCCCCATTTCTGGCACTGTGTTGCCAGTTGCTGCTGTAACACCTGAATTACCCCCTAGGGGATCAATAAAGTGCAATCTAATCTAATGTCCTATCTGAGCATCATGAAACTAAACTAAACCTACTTTCCAATCCAGTGTTCCCACAACGAAGAGGTGCTGAATACGCAACTCTTTCCACGCGTCACTGAACGAGTCCTACACACCATCACACGGAACCAGATTCTTGGATGCGATGGAAATTGGGCCTATGAGACATATCTTGGACACATTAGAATGTAGTGGGGCAAGTCAGAAAGACATTTATAGAGAATGATCTAATCGGTGGCCAAATATTCATTGGAGTGCGCACTGAGGTAATGTAGAGGAAGGTCAAAGATCATGGGCAGGTTAGCCAGTTGCCATTTTGTTCCACAGCGCTACTAAATCTACTAAAATCACCAATAGCTATAATCCTCTCAAAATCATGGCCATGTTGCTGTAACAGGGCAAACGTTGCTGGAAGGCAAGAGACTTTAACAGGTGGCAGCCTCTCCCCAATACCTCTACAGTGGTAACTTTGACTGGGAGAGACCATACCACAGCAGTTGTGTGTAAAACCACCATATTAAACAACTGACTATATTTACATGCAGGATCAAACTCGGCCATCTCTACGCCAGCTGAGGTAGTCAGGAAGTTGCACCGGATTACTGATCACATTCTGGTTGAGTTTTAATCAAAGGTGCAGAGCCTGGACTCCAGACACCCGAGCCTGTTCTCACCGCTACCGTCTGGCAGACGGTACCGTAGCATCGGGTCCAGAACCACCAGGCCATCGGGGCTGCTGAACAACTGACAGCTGTTTTCTTTATCTATTGCATCTGCCCTTTTACTCATATCACCCTGGTAAGCGCCTCCGCTGGTCATGACAGAGACATTTCCTGCATACAATTGCACATTTTGGATTTTTGTCATTATCTTGTACATTTTTGGGATACTTGTATTTTTGTCTTGTACATTCCTTATCTCATATTATGCATCTACTGATGCTGCTCTTACAATATATGTGATTATATTGTATTGTGTGTGTATATTGTTAACACTGCATTGTTGCGGAGTCTTGCACTCAAGAATTTCACTCATTTCTATACCTGTGTAATTGTGACGTGACACTAAATAAATTTGAATCAGAATTTTGAATTTACATGATACATTGGATACGCCGAACGTCTAAGAAATGTCCTCACAGGATCAGTGAAATTAAATCATTGGACTCCTTTGTATCTCTTCATTAATGTGACTCCAGATTTTAGGGCGGTTGTCGATTTGACATGGCTGGATGGTGATGTCATCACTGTGGAAGGCCACAGTTTCTCTTTCTCTGCCTTGCTCCAACCAGGGCTGTGAGGGGCGGGAGCTCAAACACAAATAAATACAATCCCCTGCTTCTTTCCTGCGCGTATTCCATTCCTATATGTTATGTAATATTCCCAGTTCCCCAAATTCCCAGTTTGTATGCTTAATTTTTCAATGAGATATTGCCACTCAAAAACGGAGAGAATGAAGTGTACTCCCTGTCTCTCTCATTCTCAAAGGTTTTAATATCTAGCACATTTGTTGTGCAACAAAAATTATTTTCTTAGATCTACAAAAGCTGATTATATTCACTCGGCATCCACTTTATTACGAACACGTAGCTAGTACCGGGTAGGAACCCCCTTTGTCCTCGGAACAGAGTGAATTCAAAAAAGTATGAATGCAAAAAGGTTCTGGAAACGTTTCAAAATGAGTCTTGGTCCATGAAGAGTTGATAGCGTGACACAGTAGCTGCAAAGTTTGGAGTAAAGTCACTGTAATGTTCCTGGGACTATGGCAGTCAATGGTCAATCGGTACTAAGGGGCAGGAACAGAAGGGCAAATGCTGGGCTTGGAAAATCTAGTAACTATAGGTGAGATGTACCACGTATATCTTTTTCCATAGCTGCCTGCATAGAAGGTCGGCAAAGAAATCTTCGAGTAGCTGGAGTTTAAAGAAAAGACCATGGGACTAAATACAGCCATTGAGAACGCACCAGTAGACCTGCATCAGGCCGAGCAAAGGTGCAGAAAGATTTGGAAGAAAAGCGAAATGCCATTGGGAGGAAAGCAAACCGCGGTGCAACAGTGAGACACGGCTGAGGCTCACATTCAACCACCACGCCGTCCTTGGCAGGATCGTTTTAGAATGTGTATACTTTTCCAGTTTTGAGATGGGACAGAGCAGAGGCTATCCAGAACTGGAGACTTAAGAGTTTTATGTCAAGGCACACAATTGCTACTGAGAATCAAATGAGTCCTGCGCTCTCGTTTCCCGGAACAGAGCGCCACAGAGTTCTCCAAGTAACCGACATCAGCAAAGAGACAGCAAAGAGCCCCTAGACTTGGCACCGTAACGTTTTGCCTCGCATGAAGCAAAACCAGGGCTCAAGTGTGCACCGGCTTCGGTTCCGAGCGCGTTCCTGCATGCTGCCCTGACTGATCTCCCGAATGGCAGCGTCAAAACACGACATCAAGAAAGTTCATTATAGCTTTGCCATAATGCTTGTTAATGTTTAATGGCGTTTGGTGCTCCATTACTGGCAGGACACCCAACGAACGTCCCTGCTCCGGGCTTTGCTAGATATGTTTCCGCCCCACAAAGAGACATTATTACATGCAGATGTTGACAGGCTCTGCTCTTCATCTGCCCGCCGGTCTTTTCCAAAGAGGCCACACTCGACCCAAACGACGACAAACAGAATCTAACAAGCGGCGTCTGTCCTCAGGGGCGCAACAAACTGAAAGGACCACAAATCAAGGCCCGAAGAACGTTCTTGCTGCTTTGCAATGTGTATTGTACAATAACTTTGATCGCCAATAGTCATGTTAGTGGGATTGATTCTATTGAAGGAATTGCTTTCATTTGAGTAATTCAGCGTACTATGTGTTCAGTCACCGTGTGCATGTGTGTGTTTGATTGTGTGTATTGCTAATGAATGCATTATAAACATCAGATGATGATCCAGTCACATGACTTTCCCTTTCTTGTGCAGCTATCACAGTTTTCAAAGGAGTATTTTAAGTGTATCCTATCAGCAGCGTATTGTCATTTGTGTTATTACAGTTCTTAAAGGAGTATTTGTACGAGATACATTTGGATGTATTTTTACCCATCTGTCTTCAGCACTGCACATTACAGGAAAAATACAGATATCTGTTTGCTAAGCCCTCCAATGAGTACAAATAATGACTTGGCTCTACTATCAAGTCAAACAGGGGAACCTCAACAGGCCATTCTACTGCTGAGGAGATCAGTCTACCATGGGCAAACGTGTTGGTCGATGCTGACATCTAGTGGTGGAGAGAGTTTAAGCACCATGTCATCACCATCACATGGGGAACTGGTCATTCAGCCTCCTGAAGCCTATTCAAGCTGTTGTATACAGGCATCAAACCTAGAGGTGATTGAAATTCACTTCATATCGGGTCACCTCCTCAGGAAAACTCATCAACTTGTATTTGTTTACCCTTCAGCTGAGGTGCAAAGATGACACATTCAATCTTTTATGGGTCACTTCTGCAGTCGGCTACCAGGGCAGTTCTTCACGAAAACTCATCAACATTTACTTGTTGTCCGTGTGCGTGCTCCCTGAAAAAGACTTGTTTTAATGTCAGAAGAAAACCAGAGGCTTAAGTAACTAAACATTTGAGATGAGAATATACATTTTATAATTGAAATAAAAAAACAATAAACCTCTAACCCTGGAAAAATATGTGTTCTATCTTGCAAGTTTTTATTTTTATTTTTTTATTATTATTTTTGCTCTCTTTTAGCACACAGCATATATTGATCAAATTGTCGTAAAAATCTAGCACACAAATACTGAGGCATTCAATATTTTAGAATAATGTAAAATATTTTTAGTCCCATGCGCAGCTATTAAAGCAAATTATAAACTTGTGTCAAACTGTCCTGCTTGACATTTAAATGTCAAAGCCACATGCCCTTCTCCGTTGCTTTCCGTGCTAATTTCACATTAACATATGAACGTCTTTACACAGATTAAGCAAGAAAGGTCAAAGTGACGATTATAAGTTATGATTTTATGAATTTATGATTATGATATGCCCCAAAAAGGTTATCATCATTGGCGATGCATAGATACACTATAGTATATATGTTAC
Source organism: Acanthochaenus luetkenii (assembly GCA_900312575.1). Classification (NCBI taxonomy): domain Eukaryota; kingdom Metazoa; phylum Chordata; class Actinopteri; order Beryciformes; family Stephanoberycidae; genus Acanthochaenus; species Acanthochaenus luetkenii. Next base: position 11,655 of record OMOT01023306.1, on the reverse strand, counting down.
CTTGAAAATAATAAATAAATAAATCAATTTAAATTCTGGCGCAAAACTATTCACCAAGACCAATCAGGGAACAATCATCTCCAAATACATGACCTGGAGTCTTAAAAGTATTGGTTGGCATGATTATTCAAAGCCATTTTGATTATGCCTTATGTTCCCTGCTTATCATTTTCCCCAATAATAATAAAACATCACAGAATAACTCATTTATGGTCATTTTTAAACGTCACGCCAGCTTTCACCTTGATTTGTTTTCACTTAGAGCAGGAATTGGTTCAGGGTGCGAACCAGAGATGACCAGGCAAACCCGTGTCTTGTCTGTGGTTCTGGTCGGAGGTTCTGGTTTCATCTGACGAAAAACGTTGGAAGAGTTTGACATTTTTGTCTTGGTGTTGTTTCTTGTGTAGATACTCATCCAGGACGCCTTGACGTCAGTGGGTGTTAGTGTCAGCTGAAAGCAGAAGACGCCAGAAAGAACACGTGACACGTGGTCATTCATCTAAACAAACACAGCATCCAGATCAACGTCCTCTGTGACACACACACACACACACACACACACACACATTTAAAAATCCGAATGAAATCGGGTTTACATGGCCAGAAATCTTTCCTGAGAATAATCAGATAACCTTAAGATAAGGTGTTAGGGTGTAGAGGAGTGCATGAACGACGTTAAGATTGGATGGTGCATGTGCACGTAAACGTCGCCTTTGGCTGTGTGTACTTGCACGGGTTAACCAGCTATTGGCCGTACTCCAGTTAAGGTCTTACTACTCGGGCAAGCTGTTTACATGCAGCTTCGATGCCCTGCGACCCATTGTGGAGCGCCTTGCAGCTCCGTCTCCTCTGATAATGAGGTGTTATAAAATGCCAAGCACAGATGAAGAATGATACATGTTAGATTTCTGTATGTATCTTAAGGGCTGAATGTCACGAACGGAGGCAGAAACCATTCAGTTCTCTCTCCTGGCTCTCGGTCTCACACAGACGTTTCTTCTTCACGTCTGACACTGATGCATCCACTCCAGACCTACAGAAATGTGTTTTCAGATCTCACACACACACAGGTGAACTGAAGACCCCACATGGCCCGTGTGTTTGTGTGCAGTATGGTATGTGATGATGTTGTACGGTGTCTAGCGACGTATGTCTATGATGGCGTGTAAAGCCCTTTGAGATTGTGATAAAGGGCCATATAAATAAGCATTTCATGAAAGCTGTCCTCAGAATCGAATCGGTATGCACGAGCTCACCTTAAGTGTGATGGCACATTGTTACCTCAAAGGGGGTACTGTGTTCTTCCAGAGGCTTCGCCGACTGATTCAAAAGCCATTAAAACCTCCCAGAGGCACACACAGGATTTGACTTGATAAAAGTTATGTGCTTTTTATGGGTCAACTGAGGAAATAAGCAGAAGCAGGCATATTTGGAGGTTCCATTATGGCTCTCCGACGGCCGCTGCCAACGTGCTTCTGTTAGACTGAACCACAGAGTCCTTACCATAATGAGAAAGCGCTCATCAAAACCAAATGTGTATCCTGAGCATCTGAGAGCTTAAGTGTTGGAGCTCTTACTGGGAAAAAATATTCTAATTCTACACAAAGAACCAATTAGCAACTCAAACTGATCATTTAGAAATTAAAAGGTATATTGAAAACAGCTTTAAGCTGCACGTAAAAACACAGAAACAATGTTGTCTTGTGGCGATATCTTGAAGCCTAAACACAATTTGAAATGATTTGCAGACAAATATCCATATCACAGAACTTGAATGGATAGAACGGTCCTTCCACTGTTTGCCATGGTAATTTGACTAGTACAGCATAATGGAATTATGGCATTTTAAAGGTTAGTTGCTATGGTGACAACGCACGTCTGGACATTAAGGCTGTAAAGTCTGTCACACTTCTGTCAAAACAACTGAAGGCTGCCGTTAGCGACAAGGTGAACGTAGCATTATCAAAGATTGTACTTCTCTCGCTAGTTTCTTCTACTCAACATCAGCATATTAGCAATCCATGGCAGCAAGGTGATGGAGAAGGTCCTTTGGTTCATTGCTGCAAAACCTCCCGCCTCAGCGACTTGCCATGAGTCAGTTAATACGGAAGTTAGCCCAACGTGTCCCATTGAATGGGAATGACCGTTCTATCCATTCAAGTTCTGTGTTCCATATACAGATCACTACAATGTGGCCTGTTTCTCTTCCTGTTTCTGTTTCATCTCGCTAACATGCATAATCTTAAATGCAATACAATTGAAAATACTTTTCATATTCAGCTCAACACAATCCCAATATGGCATTTTGGCCATTTACAAAATCCATTCACTCTGATAATGACAACATCTACAAGTCATACCAATGATCAACTTCAGACCCAATGAATGACATTTTCTAATATTTATTACATAGTAATTTTCTGGTTTCTGGTATTTCAGAATAGATAGTTTTCATTTAGTGCTTATAGTGATTCTAGCGTCAAATGCAGATGCTGTGTGTTGCGCTGTTCTCTGCCTCATAGCAGACTTCAACGTAAAATAGAATGTATAATGTATTCAAACAGAATGAATGAATGAAATAATGAATGAAATAATGAATGAAATAAATAAATAATGATTGGATGCATGGTTGAATGAACTTTATAGTTTATTAGGATCCTCATCAGATAACGCCTCAGTCTCTAGTCTTCCTGGGTTATTTCCACACCATCATTTGGGTGTCACAAAAACAAACCGGTCGGGGTAGCAGGTCACTAAACACACTTCTAAGATTAGAGAAGGAACACTGTGGTGTGCTGCATAATCATTTGCACCCTCGTCTTGGTAATTACCTTCTGATTTACTGCACAATGGCACTGCCACTTCAAATACAGACAACGCTGCCTATTATAATGACATAAAACATGTGCCAAAGACTCAGCTACTCAACTAATGCTGACTTCTAAATGAGATACTTGTTATCTGAAAAAGAAAACCTTCATTTTGGAAACAATATTGGTATTCTTCTTGTTACATACAAAATAAAATAGCAATCTTACTCCCAGGCATTTAAAGCACGACAGACTCCCTGCAAGTCTGTGTTGTAGAATACAGAAAAGCAGATAATCAGCCCTTTGTGTTCTCTTGGTCGAGCTCTAACTTCAGTCTAGCTGGATGAACCCCCTCAGTTTACGGCCAGAGAAGAAGACCTAATAGAAAAGCGGATAATAGAGAGGGCTGGCGCGCCGTTTCATGTCTGCAAAACACTTTCCTGACAGTTACAGAAATGGCGATTGCAAATAAATACATCGCAATAGACACAGCATTCCACCACTGTCACAAACGATGCAAGTTCTACATGAGCGCAGTGAGAAAGACTTGAATCAGTATTCATGAATGTGCCTTGTAGCTGTCATCAAGCTCTTTGTCTCGCATTACGAATTATTAACCAGGTTTCAAAGTGCCGCATTTTTTGCTTTTCTGTGCCTTTTGTTGTTTGTTGTTCTGCACAAAAGTTTGATGCAAGATTTATACATTTGTAATATTCCCGTCCCCCGACGAGGCTACACAACACGATCCCATTAGCCTCAACACACTGGCGAGCAACAAGCTGTTTGTGAGGGTCTCAGTAAGCTTGGAACAGGACGCCACTGTTCAACACCTGTGAATGAACATGTCATGCCAGTATCTGCAGCTGACCCCGTAACAATGATACCTTGGCTGCAGTATTTGAAAGAAATGTCATTAGGTTGCGTTAACAACTTAAGCAAACACGTGAATGCTTTTGGTTATTATACAATAATATGTATAATTTTATTTTTGATTGAATCAAGGTAAACTTTAAACCAGATCAAGGCTGATATTCGTAGTCGTTTCACTGCTCATGTAGCATCAGGAAATATCATTAATAAACCGAGGCAACTCAACATTGGTGTGTGCTTGTGTGTGTGTGTGTGTGTTATCTATTTGGTGTGTTTGTGTCAACATGGAAACAGAATGCCCATATAATAATAATAACAACAATAATAATGATCCTAATAACAACAATAACAACGATATAATACTAATAATAACAACAACAACAATAATAATAATAATACATAATAATGCACTCTCAAAGTGCTACAGGTTAAAAACATTTCATGCTACAGATAAAAAAAGGATCAGGATGTAGAACTCTACTAAATAGGTGGGTTTGCATGTATGTTTGATTTAGTTGTGAATGGGATTTGATTGTGAAACTTTTGAGGTTCATTTGGAAAAAAATCAGGCCAACCACTCCTAGTTCTTACCTCGTCATCACTTGCCGAGTGCCACTTCAGCCGACACACCGGTCCGCTCTAATGAATTCCGCGTCGCATGGTTCAGTTACCGGCAGAATGATACAAATACAATGGCAGCTCGTGACGCATGCTACCTGTGAGCTGCACGTAGACCAGAGACAAAGGCGTGGATGAAATCGGAGCTCGCCAGCCTCTTTTCTGTTGCCATGACGACAGCAGCCATTACAATGCCCCAGTGAGAAAAAGGCTCTGAGGACTTTTGGCCAGAGGCTCCGCCCACAGGGGGAATACACAGATCTAACCTGGTGACCTGGAAACCTGGCAACCACGTATCAATGGAATCAAGTCAATTACATAGGGAAATGTCAATGGGCGGGGACAAATCGACATTCCCCGAAACCCACAGCCTGTTCCTGTTTTCATTTTCATCCTCGTCCAGTGTGGCCCTTAGCAGCAGTGGATGGAAGTCAGGGTGTGTTGCTATTGCTGGGAGGTGTAGAAGCAGGTTGAGCAGGTTCCTAGCCACACTGTAGCCCTCCCTCTCTCTCTCTCTCTCCCTCTCTCTCTCTCTGGGCCTATTGTTGATTCACTCTCATACGTTAGCTGCTTAGTGAAGAGATTTCATTGCCTGTACACCTGTTCTCATCTGATATAGCCCAAGAGCAAGGTAAGTATTCACTGTGCGAGGTTTTCCTTTTGGTTTTCCGTCTAAGGAAATGTCTATAATATCGGATGGATGACTTTCGTCTAAATCCCTTTTTGCCTAAATGCGTAAAAAGTAATCGGACTTGAATTATTTTGGTTTTCGCTAAGGAAAACAAATTAGAAGCAACAATCGATAGCCTTGTTAGTGTGCAGAGGGACGACAGTGTGAAGAACCTCTGTCGGGATCAGTGTCACATTTGGCAACAATAACTTGAATGAGTTAAAGCTAAAACCTTTTTTTAAATGGCAACACCAGGCAATTGCTTCCTCTGTCAGAATCCAATCTGCTTTCATTGTCTGTGTGAACGTGAAAGGACTCGGACACAACAACATAGTTACACCGTACAAAGTGACACACAAGTGACCACAAGGATGTACAGAAGCTCACATGGAGTGCAGCTGGACATGCAGTTACATACGTGTACACTTAACGGCAGGGACACTGAATCGTTCTTTTACTCGTGCTCTCGGCTGTAGACGACGTTGTGGTTCCACACCAACACTTGGACTGGTGTGGTGATTTCAGAGCACACAGGAGCAGAGATTTGTTCAGTGCCTCTGGGTGTACGGAGCACATTGATCCACCCAGGGTCTTCTCTGACCGCTCTTGTTTGACGTGGTCTCTGTGTGTGCCAGCGAATCGGAATTCGCTCCCCGCTCGAAAACGCGGAACAAAATGGGTTTCACTAAATTACATCTTTCCGCAAAATACCAGATGGATTTATGGATAATGACAACTGCCACACAGTAGTGAATAATTGCAGTGCGCAGCTTGAATCCCTCAGCATTAACCAGAGTACTGTGGATAAAGTGTACAGTGAATTTTGTGATGCTGTACAACATGAGATGCGTGAACAGATTCCCCGCCGTAATATTAATGTTTGTTCTGGAGCATCGAACAAGAAACCAGAGCCAGGCTGACGCATCAGCGACATAAGGGGCCGCTTAGGGCTCCATAGCAAAAACGGTATGCTTGAAAACAACAACAACAACAACAACAACAAAACAATTTAGACCCTGTGTTGAGTTTATTTTAGCATTTTAAAAGTGATAACCTGTCAACACATTTTGTCATTTTATATAGGCAACGTAATCATGTTTGAATTAATAATTTGTATTTGTATTGTATTGTGTGTCGTAACTCAACGCGAGTGGTCTACAATACCTTTTACGTGAAGCTTCATTTTAGCATCATTTATATGCGATTATATGTCTATATGTTATTTACTGTTTGTGTTGCAGAGTGACACATTAATACAAAATGTACTTGCTTACTTACTTACTAACTAGGTATTGTACAGGTATTCAATGTTAATATAAATTCAAACGTTAGCAGTATTGATATGGTTTGATAGCAGCAGTGAAAGAGTAGTGAGAGTCCTGTGTATCATAGACTGGGATATTGTCTAACACAGATACTGAGGTTGTACGATGCAGTGAACACTGCAACAATTGAATGATCAATATCAATAATAATAATAATATTGTTAACGGGGTGATGAATAGCACTGAGTGAACGTTGAATGAATAAGGACAAGTTATAGCCTAAATGTCAAGCTAATCAGTGTGTGTGTGTGTGTGTGTGTATTCAGGGTTGTGAGTGTGTGTGGGACTTGGGATCTGTTCTGAACAGGCAGGTTTCTGAGTGGGAAGGGTCAGAGGCAAGCTGCCCTGCCCCGCCTGTTTCCTCACCCTGGCATGGTGCATGGTGGGAAGCTGACAGCCAACTCTCCTCTCAGCAGGGCAGGCGGTGCGCTGCTGTATTTCCTTAGAACAGGAGGAGACGAGAGCTGTACAATGTACAATGTGATGGAGGATGTGCATATATTTTGTCGGTGGGCTGTGACAAGTTGAGCTTCCTTAGTTGAGGCAGGACAAACATGTATTCATGAGTTCACCTCCTTACGCTGGATATGTTGTCATCAAGGGTCTGAGATTACCACTTGCCAAGCGGCAAATGCTGGTCAAATGTGTCTTTGGCCGATAAATCAATAAGCAGGGTCAGCCCGACGCATTAAGCGACATTAGCGGCCGCTTAGTGCCCCGCAGCCACTAGAGGGCCCCATAGCTAACATTTTAAGCACATTTGAGTTGTGGCGCTTGTTTGGCACATATTACCTAAAACTTTACAGGTATTAAAAAAATAATTATCTATCTTGGAAGCGATGGTCACCTTATCAGTATTTTTATTCTGTACTGTCAGTTCACCAGTGCTATCTGATATGACTACTTTATTCAAGTTTATGTTCATTTGTCAGATGCCCTAAAATGGGGGATCGAATATTATATGGGACAAATTAACATACACTTCAATAATCAACACTTGGTCACAATCTGCACTTTCACCTCATAGTCATTGTTTCATTTCAAATCTTTTTTCTAATGTGCTGCAGTACACACTCGGAGCCACAACAACAACAACAACAACATGTGTCACTGAGGAGTTTCTATATTTCTGTTCACTGAGTGTATATAGTCTTTAGTTATAGGTAGTTATTTGTATTCATTTTAAAGACTGTTTCAGGTTCCTCTGTTTAAATGCTTAATTGTACAATATGGGCCGGATCTACTAAAGGTTGCAAACTCTAAAATTGTGTGCAAACTCATAGCACGCGCAAATAAATGTACAAACTGATCCACTGACAGCACTGAGGACTGCAGCTTTCAAATGTGCAAAATAACAAGCCTTGTCCAGTTAGTACTTTTGCTTCAATTAATATGCAAGATGGGACGTTTACACGCTATTTTGCACAATACTGGGAGGAGAAAATGTTAATCGATTAATGCAACACACACACTGTGATCTATCAAACCTCAACGCAATTTAGTTGACGGAGACTGCGTCTTTACTTAATACGTTTCAATTGGAAGTTTCACACATCTATCAACAGAGTGTGTGTTGAGTTGTAGGCTTCCAAATGCTTTGCAAAATTCGAATTCTGTTGAATTCCATGATGAATAACAAACTAACAAACTTAATTAACTGTATAAGTGAGTGAACAAGTTAACTTAACACACAGTATCTGATTCTACACCTGAAACAGCAGTGAAAAGAGATAGGGTGATATATTTCTATGAAAAATATAAAATATAAAAAACATATTAAATATATTATATATATTAAAATACTATTGGCCTGTAAATCTTATTAGTTTACAAACCCATGGCAGGTGAGCCAGAGCGTGAGACACTTTCATTATCCTATCTGAGGGTGTTGGAGATGGTAATTCCCAAATGTAATTTATTTTCACTGTTTTGACGGCATTAAGCTCAAGATTGTTGACACTGCACCATGACCATGTAGGCTACTTCCCTATGGCAGATGGACTTGTAATTTTCCTTGATACCCATTAGTATGGTATCATCAGCAAACCTGAGCAGCTTGACCAAACGTGCGTTCAATCTGTGAGCAACATGATCAACAAGTTACTTTTCATTTCCTGTAGAGCTGAGCGACCAGGGAAATCTGTCCAATGTGTGGATGGTCAACAAGCTTGTTGACCATCCACACATTGGACAGATTTCCCTGGTCGC
>OMOT01023298.1:17246-29073 GCA_900312575.1 Acanthochaenus luetkenii | reverse complement strand
GTCAGCTCAGCATGCGGAGTGTCGCCACGGAGCGGGATTTGAAAACGCTGCTCGGTAAGTGTGTTGTCACGTCTTCACGCGGACACGCTTACGCACGTTCACACGGTTCTCCGGTGCAACAAGTCACCGGCGTCCGTCCGTGTGGCGTTCAGCTGACAAAACGAAGACTAGTTTAATGACGCGAGAGTTGGAGTGTACAGTGACTGTTGTGCTCGTTAGCTTCTCTCTCTTCGCTGTTGTCAACCCGCCCAGCAGCAGAGGCAGACGAGTTTGGGCCGGTACCAGGTTAGCAGTACGGGAGTTTGAGACGGTACCAGGTTAGCAGTACGGGAGTTTGAGACGGTACCAGGTTAGCAGTACGGGAGTTTGAGACGGTACCAGGTTAGCAGTACGGGAGTTTGAGACGGTACCAGGTTAGCAGTACGGGAGTTTGAGACGGTACCAGGTTAGCAGTACGGGAGTTTGAGACGGTACCAGGTTAGCAGTACGGGAGTTTGAGACGGTACCAGGTTAGCAGTACGGGAGTTTGAGACGGTACCAGGTTAGCAGTACGGGAGTTTGAGACGGTACCAGGTTAGCAGTACGGGAGTTTGAGACGGTACCAGGTTAGCAGTATTGAGTGAAACGTATTGATCTTGGACGTGATTCTACGAAGCTGTCAGCGCTCTCGCTCGTGTGCGGGTTGCCAGGTTGGTGGGTAGTCAGGTGGGCTAGGTCAGATAATTGTTTACATTGGCTGAACCCCCCCCCTTCCTGGGACACCGTGACCTTTAACCCTTTGCGTGATATTCTGGTGAAAGTTGCTTTAAAGTACAGAGATTAATTAAGGTAAAAAATGAGATATCCATCATTGTAAAAATAATGTGACACTTTGTCATCCAAAATGATTCAATCAAATCAGAACTTTTTAACGGATAGTAGGTCTGTGGTTGACAAAATCACAACACTTCTACAGACTGGATCATCTATATTTTAGAGATAATGATACGGGTGAAATCAACACCAGAATAGAACTTTTCATACTGTATATTTGTGCGTTTTCAGGCATCATGGCATACAGTGTGGCTGTAGATGCTGAAATTGAGTGTTGTTCCCCTTTAAAGTGTGATACCTATGTTTATGAAGGTACATATGCAGTTCTCTAAGCGTAGTGCGCTTACATCACTATTTGCAGACATGAACAATGAAAACATGGAACCAACGCTTATTTATGATGCTGTCAAAATGTAGCCTAGAACCTGGCGCTGCTCATTTGACGTTGAATAACAGAAGAAAGCCACATACTGAATTGCTGTAATATTACTGCTGCTGAAATTCTAGTGGTTTTCCCCTTTAGCTATTCAACTTTAGAACTCCTGGTGTAGTTCAGTCAACATGAACAAATCTTAGGCAAATGTAGCAACCAGTGAACCAAGCAATTATCTAATTATCAAGATATAAATCCCAGAGCCAGGGCAGTGGTACTTTAGTCTGTTCTCGGCCTTGAATCCAGATTTCCATTTGTTTGGACTAATCCCAGACATGAGCCTATCTTGAGTTGGTCTCGTTTTGGGCCACAGCTGGGGATTGATTGATTGATTGATTGACCGCACAGGATCGATACATTTGTTTTCAATCCTAACCCCCTCTTGAGTTATCTTTTATTCAGTCTCTGTTAGCGCACACACAAACACACACCAGCGTTGGCACACAGTTAATTCTCGCCTGCAAATACAGTCACTCCTTCTTGAGTCAGCTCTCTGTTGTTACACAGATGCACACATAAACAGACACACACACACTCGCACTCGCATAGAGCCTCTCACTCTTTCTCTGCAGTTTCCACTGGCGTCTCTCTCTGCCCTGCCCTCTAATCAAAGCCATATGTGCTCCAGGTCCCTCGCATGAAAAGTCTGTTCTGTTTTCAGCACTTCTCTCAGCCCCTCACTTTGTTATTGACAGTGGTGGGCAATGTTCAAAATTAAAGGTGACCTGTATAGGATTTTCTGTTGATGTTTCATTGTTAATTATCACAATTTACTTGACAGTGGTGCTACTTTCTACCGCCACCATGATATTATTTCTGTCGGCCTAATTATTTAATTTCCCCCTCCAGCTGCCTTTGCTGCATGCGTTTACTGGTCTACCAAAAGGGGTTTTCTAGATTTTGCAAGAATTGAATGCAGGAGCTGTGACAAATTAAGCATGTATCAAATTGTTGAGGCAGCTGTTTGCAATGGTGACAGTAACTTTTTATTTAGTTAGTATTTGAAAGTGTCATTAAAACAAATCTTATGACGATATACTGAATTTGCAATCAGGACCACACTCCTAACACTGCAACCCTTTAGTGTCACCAAGAAAAACCATAACATACCACCTTTTTAGCAAACTGGATGATATGTGTTGATATGTCATATACTGTATAGATGATAAATGTCATGTATGTTTTGTCTTGTATTCCTCTGTTAGCCGTGTAACCATTTCAGCATTCGTGGCTGTCTTTGCGACTGGTTTCCTGATTTCATCGTCACAAGGATATTCAATCCTCAGCCTTGATTATTCCTGACAAAACACAGTAGTAAAATAAATTCTCAATATGTTTACGTTCAAACTGCCTCCTCAGAGGAAACCACTGCCAGTCTTATCAATGATGAAATTGAAATGGTCACATAGTAAGCAAGTTGTAGAAGTGAGAAAACAGAAAAATAAGCCCAGGAGGCTAAAACGGGGCTGCTAAAACGTTTAAAGAAAATCCATGAACTGAAGTCAATTTGGCCTCACCATGTGACCTAGGCTAATATAAACACCAGAAACAGGCCTGTGACTAATGTTGGGCCCTGACCCAACACACTCTTGGAATAAAGAGAATACACTAACGAGGGGAGCGCCATCCCTTTCCTCTGGTTACGGATAAAATACAGATTCTGTTCAGCAATTTTTTACTTTGCAGAAATGTAAAAGACTGTTTTCCATTAGTTCCCTCCCGCAATCGTGTTTTCATGAATAAAAAAAATCCAACCTATCACATACCGTATGTCACACATGTTATTCCTGTAATCATAAACCGTCACATGAATTCTGTTTTAATGGTGCATTTACCCCCTTTAATTAGATTCGAAAGCAAGCACATCGTTTTTTCCACTCATTTTCATGAATCCAGCAGCACTGATCGCTCTCTTTTGTAAAAGATGTCTTTTCACTGCATGCTAGCATTTGTCTAGCTGTTTCTTTTCAACGCTGAACAGTTTAAGGAATGCGATTCTATTGTAGTCATGCGACGTGTCTTTTCTTCCCTGACCCTTTGTTAGAGAGAGGGGGGGATTCCTTCGCACGTTGGCTCGCTTATTCTACTGCAGGTTTAAAGGGAACCTGTGCAGGATTTTCTGTAAATGCATCCTTGTTAAATACATTGTGATAATGACAAATGGCACTATATTCTACATCTCCTGTGAGATTCTTTCTATTGGCATCTCTCATTATTTGCCTTCCCTGCTGGTTTTATTGGATGACTTACTAGTCTGCCAAAAGGGGTTTCTTAAATTTAACAGGAAGCTGAATCCATCCAGTCGACCAAATTAAGCCCCCCAAAAAACATTCTTTGGGATGCCGTTTGCAATGGTGACAGTAACATTTTTGGCAGCACTAAAGTGTCATCACATCAAATGACACAATACACTTTCAAAAAACGCTAAGACCACCCTTCTCATATTGCATATTTCAGTTTTCTAAAGGCTTAAAAATCATTTTCTAACCTGTCTCCTCCCCTTCAGCTGCACCTCCCCCTCGTGACTGAAGTGGATTTATTAGTTTAAATCCTTGAAAACATTTAATTGCACGTCTTTCTTTCTCTTTCTTGTCAGTTCTGTTTGACCAGTTGAAAAAATGTCACTATTGTAGTCACGCGACATGCCTTTTCTTCCATGACCCTTTTATACAAGAGAAAGGGGGATTCCTTCTCTCCCTGACCTGCTTATTATGCAAGTGGGACACCAAAGATGCAATGCAGGATCTGAGGCTGAAGTATTGAGTGGAATGTTTCTGTGGCTGGATAAGGGGCATACAAGCACATTTTGAAAATGCTGTGAGTTTGAATCCAGGTTGCATTTTATAGTATTTTACTTGTCATTCCCCCTCTCGTATTTTCATCTGGCCGTATCGACTGTGCACTATCAAATTAATCTGAAAAGTAACCTAAAAAAGTAAGTATTAACGTAATTATTACAAACGTCCAATCAAATAAAATGGCAAAATCGATGGTAGTGTCACAACCAAAAAAAGTCAAAGGCTTGATCCCTGCAACAGCCATGCGTCCTATTAAAGTGTCCTTCAGCAAGAGCCATTACAAGCTCACTTAATGTATGTCACTCTGAATGAGCGCATCAGCTAAAATGCCTAAAATGTAGTTTTGTTTTACTATTCCACTGCCATCCGGTGGCTAACCATTGGTGACAAACACAGTGGCGAGGAAACCCCTGGTGCTGTTTCCTCACTCGGATCGGGGCTTTACTTTTCAGCGCCCCATGTGAGGTTGGACCTAATCACATACCAGGCCATGAGTCATCGTTTGGATGAGTTGGGAAATAATCCCTCATGAATGAACATTAGAAAAGGCTTTTTAGTGAGTATAATGGCCCCTCGTCGAAGGGATAATTGATCTAGGACAGGGGTTCTTAAAGCTTTTCACTCGGAAGAAAACAATCATCTCACATTGGGACAAAAAAAAGGGTGTTAAGCTAAATGACCGTTAGTGTAAGAATCCATCATTTAGAATATTGGTAGAATATCTCAACCATTACTAACTAGCCCACTTAGGAGTAGGGCTGGGTATCGCTACTGATTTCCCGAATCGATTTGATTCCGATTCACCAGGTCCCAATTTGATTCAATATCTGTTCGCTTAGGGGTTTTTCAGTTACAATATAAATTTTGCTTGGATATTAAAGATATTCTAAGAGAACTAATGCTGTAAATTGTAGAAGGAACCCTCTAACCCAGTGAATTATTAATAATATTAATGTTTACATTAAGAATTGACCCCAAAGCAGTTACATTAATGTACTTTTTATTTAACATGACCAACACCTATTGTAGAGAGATGTTGACTTGTGATATAATTATTATTTGTTCCCCAAAATGGATATAGGGTACTTAGAAAATGACCTTTTTGAGATATTTACGAGGGAAAAGCTGACACGCACACACACAAATACAGGGGAAGAGGTTTACACAGTGCTGTTAACCATCTGATTCTGGTTCTATCCAGTTTCTTCAGGGATGTCAGAGGTACTGAGATCATCCCCATTTGTGTTCATCAACATGTGTTACACTTTATTGCAGCATGGGCAATGCTGGATCTTATTAGACAGCTTAACTAGCAGTTCTCTTTTAAAGCAAAGTGGGCAGTCAATTGCCATATTTCATCAGTTTTTCAGTATCTGTAAAACAAAGGATGCAACTGTCTGTAAAAGTCTAAAATACTTTGTCAACTAAGTACTAAAGTCACTATCTTACTATCCTTTAAAAAGTACTATAACTACATTTTGTGCTATCAATCATTTTGGAAGATTCTGTGTCACTATTTTGAAATGGTTTCAGTTTGGAGCAATATTCTTCATCTTGTCTCGAAGGAAGATCAGTTTGTCAGGCCAGCACAGGGAAAATAGTGTGCATGATACACGACTGTGGGGGAAAAAAAAGGAGCACACTCACAAATTAACAGTATCAATTAAGTTATCCGTTAAGTTAGAGGGTCATCATCACTTGTTTAGGTACAGTAACATTGAGGAACATATATATTATAATAAGGCTATTGGGACTGATTCCAATGCCTCATACAAGGTAAAAGACATTGTTGGAATTTACTCAAATGCCCTCAGCAAGGGAAAAAACGTATAAGGAACAATTCACATTTTGATTTAGGTGGTTGCGAAAACCCACTTAGGTAGGCAGCTCCATGATAGACAGAGAAAGGGAGAAAAGGGAAGTGTGACAGCAGAGTATTTTGAACTTGTAGTTATCCAGGGAAGTTTTGCTGAGCATGCATGCTCTTTTTCAGCGACATTGTGCTTCACATTCATACTGACACACACACACACAAGCACACACTTGGGAGCTGCCCAGTACAACCACAGTCTTCAACTGTTGGCCACTGAGCAGCTCCACTGAGGCACACAAGGCACTGGTTTAAGTGCCTTGGTAAGGGAACCGCTTAAGTAGTTTTTGAGGGAAGAGTGTTACTCTTCTAGCTAGATTTTCCTTGCTGGTCCGAGGAGTCAGACTAGATTATCAACTGGATTGTCTGAGTTTTTTCTCAAAAGGCCCGAATGGTCAAAATACTTTTTCTTGTGACTCAAGAGATAGCAGAATATAACATCTGTGCTTAGACTACTAGCCCCACTAGCCAACAGTTTGTGTGTGTGTGTGTGTGTGTGTGAGAGATCCAAATTGAGAGACTGAACCTAAAAAGTAAGGTTATAAAGTTCAAGACAAAATACATTTTAAAGGAGATTTTGTGTGTGTGCTTTTCAAATGTAAAGTGTCTTTGAGTACTGAGAAAAGCGCTATACAAATCAAATGTATTATTATTAACAAACATGATGCTGTTTTAAAGCAGTTTACCAACGTTACTTATTTTTCTTTTATAACAAAAGCCACTAGAATCATATTTAAAATGAGTCATTTCTTGGACAAAGGTTAGTAACTAGTTAACATAATAAAGTAACGTCAAGAATAAACTTGTTGGCCAGCATTCTTCCTAGTTACACCCTCTGAGGAAACATCCTGATGAAGTACATCTTCTTAGTCATTCCATTGTGTTGAATTTATCTTCACTGTTTAAGGTTGGAGTATTGGAGAATTGCCAGAATTTCCCCCACGCTTGCTTTCACGAGTCTGTTGCGTACTTTGATGTGATCGTTCCCAAAGAGAGACCATTTTGCTCTCAGATGCTGCCCATGATGGTGTGGTCTGAAGGATAGCAGCAGCAGCAATTGGGGACGGTATCTTCCACCTGGTTGATGGTGTGTTGTGGATGGAAGCATCCCACATGGCATCAGCCTTCCACATACTCATCCTTGGTTGTGAATTTAGCCTCATCAATATGAAGATGGGGTGCCAAGGCTGTTATTATGCTATAGGCTGGGATTCTCTGTTCACTAGACGGGCTATGGGCCTTCCCAGCTCACGTTGGCTCGAGCATGTAGGCAGCTCCATGAATTGGTTGGATGCAAAAGTTTCTGAATTAAATCGCTGCCTTCTCCTCTTCGAGCAGTAGAGATGATGGGAATGCAGCTCTGATCTTACCCCGTCAAGCGTCAGACAGACAGAAGTGCCTCAACCTGCTCGAATACCATTCTTGCAGAAATGTGTCAACCAAATAGTAAAATTTCCACAGATGCATGTCTGTATATATATTTTTTTAAATACTGAGAAATGAACATCAGGTAATTTAAATTAACATTTCTCTATTTATTTTACTGACATGCATATACAATGTAGCATTTAGGAAATGCTTGTGTCAACTCTGTCCTTTGTTTTGTGCTGTAAATGTCAGTCAGGTGACTATAGGACTGTCAAGACAGATTTATGGCAGTAAACAATCTGATTGGCTGTTGAACTGGTAGACTGACCGCCCATCCCTAATGTCATTCTCTCTCTTTCTCTTTCTCTCTCTCTCTCTGTGTCTCAGTAGTAAGCTCAGTGCTGACAAGGAGGGGAGTGAGAGGGGAATCCTGAGTCTTTGGAGCATTGGATTTACAAAATTTAACCCTAAACAAAGAGTTCAACAACCGTGAGGGTAAGGATCGTCATAAAATTACCGGTATATACAAATAACTATTGATATACCTTTTTATTTTATAGGACAGGATGCAGGGCATAAACAGTGCCATGTGCTGGATAATATTGTATGACGATACAGCAAGTCAAGTAGAAATGATTGAGGGGTTTTCTTGGTCAGTGCACTTGTCACTCTACATGACCTGGTTTCCTGTGTGTGTGTGTGTGTGTGTGGAGGGAGGGAGGGGGATCACCCAAGGCTGATATGTATCTTGGAAGAGACATTTGTTTTTCTGGCCAGGGTCATAGTTCAGCTGATAACCAGAGCAACTGGAATTTTGGGTGTATGTGTTAAAATGTTTTTATTTTAGTGTGTCGTGTGTGTATGCTATTTGAGTCAACAACTGTGTGGTCTCTGTACTAAATTATTCAAGGGTCTACTACTATTTTATGCATTGAATTAGCAATTTAATTAAAATAAAAGAGGGAAATAAACAGACAGAAAAGCTTAGCTTGATTGTAGGTGCAGCTATGTCAATCAATCAATCTTTTATTTATATATCCCTTTTATACAAGCATGTCTCAAAAGGCTTTACATTGCATGCATCATATACATGGTACATCACATCATATACTACACTACACACAAACGCATGTATTTGCATGTCTTTGACTGTATCATGCTTTCAGGCACAGGGTTTGAGGATTTAAAGCTGCAGTATGCAACTTTTTGCCTTGAGTCAAGTTCCCGTCCCAACACGTGTCTTAGCTGTCTACCTTGAAACGACATCTAGCCGATCTGCAATAAAAAAAAAATGCACTGCTGATGTTTACTCATGTTTTGTGTCTTGTCTGCCGCACAATTAGCTTCGTTGCACTTTATTTTCTTAGTTCCCTGCACTGTGGCTGCTTGCTTCACCTTGATAGCCACAACCACTTGCTGCACCCATAAAATGGTATACGCCTCACAATGTTCCCGAATATAATTGAAAAATGCAGGTAAACAGGAATTAGGCATGTACACACAGGCTCACAGACACATGATAGTGTATATTACATGCCATTTATTTATTAATATCTTAATGTTCAAAAGTTGCATATTGCAGTTTAAGATTTTTTACCTAAGATATTTACCTTGTTTGACCTGAATTGTGCTTGAGATAACATGCTGCACTTTGGTGTCCCATTTTAGATTAGGGTCCAGTTTTGGGATCTTAATTTATTCTATTTTTATATATAATAATATAAATGTGATCTAAAGGAAAAGATAGAATGGAAATTGCTGAGGTCAGAAACCAAGGGGTTATTAAAGGTAAATGCTACGCAAATCCCCATGATCACTAACCATAGTGGATGTGTGGAACAATGTTCTGGCATCGGAAACAAAAAAAAGATTACAAATGAAGTGATGCTATCTCTGAATGTCCCATCATCGAATTCTTTCTTTTTTGACCTATCAAAACTCTTTCATCAAAAGGCTACAGCGGCTGCAAAGTAGAGGAAGTTGTACGAAGATTAGATGTCAATGGCAGCCTAATGAATGAAGCGCTTGTCCGTTTCATCCCTTCGGTCAAAGTGAATGTAGCACGGAGCTTCGAAAAGAGGCTGCGCCCACCGCACACAGGCACCTTGATATATGGGTGTGAGTGTGTGGGAAGGCTCGCCCTCCCTCTCTGGATCGGCCCCACATTCTCTTTAGGGCTGCGGTCACTTTTAATTAAGAGGTTTTGGGACACTACTGTTCTGGAGCTATCCATCACTGACAACTGACCACCACGACGTTACCAGAACCACGCAATTGGTATGTGTGCATGTAGTGGGTGAGTGTGTCTGTTATGGATGTGTTTTATGTTAGCGGGGAGTATAACGTCATCTGAAAGTCCTTACCCAGCTTTGATTCATTTGCCCGTCTGTGAGAAATGATCATTCCCTGTGTGTTTTGTGAACCTGGGATAAAGACCAACCATTGATCATTGAAAAGTGTCAAAACACATCAATGGGGAAATCGACCGCCTTTTCTCTTTTCCTAGCTTTTGACATTTTAGCCAGTTAGCATAATTAGTATAAACTTAAATATTGTCTGCCAACAATGTTTTCCCCCAGTCATTCTTTCCTCCCCTGAGCTCTGGGTCTCCCCTTGGTGTTAATGTAGTGTGAAACCCAAGTGTACACACACACACACTTTCTCACATCACACATACTCTTTCTCTCTCAAGACACAACAGTACTGAATAATTTAATAAAACCTTCCGGTACCTCAGCGTGGTGATAGTCCAAACAAACCCAATTATTGATGTATGCCATGTATATGACATAAACTCCCGCACTGGAGGTCACTGTGTGATATTTGTCTGATTATTGTGCATCTCTGCTTTATTACATAGCGTACGGTTGATCGTTTCAGGAAATATGGGCGAGAGGGGATGACATGTACACTGACTTAGATTGTGAAGCAGAAGTCATGACACAAATGGTATGTGCCTTAGCAGTACCAAGCAACTGTGATCCCCTATTGGATATTTTTGATGGTTGTGAAATGTCTTATGTCTGGTCTTTCTGTGGAAATTCAGTTGTTGTTTCAGTCACAATGGCTGGCAGCCTGTGTGATTATTCAGTTGAATAACAGAAGATAAGAAAACTGAAGTGATGAAAGAGCGGAGAGCAGAGAAATAAGTTAGTTTTTTTGTTAGATTTCCTGCTCATGCGTGTTTTCACATGTTTTTCTTTCTCACCATGTCCGTTTCAATGAATTTCTTTCACTCACTCTGAAACTCTTTCCTCCCCTCTCTCAATTGATAATGCTTTAATGGCACGAATATTACTGCGAAAGGGTAAAAATACAGTGGGAACTCATCTTGAGAAGTATTTCTCTCTCAGGGCTTGTAAGCAGACAAATATCACACAGATGCATGTCAGGACCAATCAGAACTGGTGCACGCGTACACACACGACCATGTAAGCCGTGATCGTGAACCATCCTATCAAGGAAATGCCTCAGTCCTCCAGGGTCACTTCTCAGTCTCCTCTCTATCTGGTGGTTTGTACAGCTGCATACGCTTCTGTTTCCACAATACACACACAAACACACACAGAGCACATTCTGTGCGTCTGGACATGCTGTCTCGGTCATTGAAAAGGTCACTGGGAACTGTTGTTATTTGCCAGAGGACAGGCCTATGCCCATGGTGCGTGGAAGTTGAAAAGGAAACGGAGATTAAAGAACAAGTCACCCCCTCCAATGTTTTGAATTTTAGAGGGTGGGAGTGGAAGGTATTTTGTTTGATTTGTTGTAGTTCAACCAGTCCTCAGTTAAATTAAAACTTAAGTCAGATTCTGAAGGTCCTCTAATGCGGTTAGATTAGTTTTCACCTACTTCAACTTGATCAATTGTAATCTGTTACTTCTTAATTTCATGTATCTTTGATTCTGTTTGACTTGAATTTTTAACTTCACATATTTAGGAATTATGCATTGTTGTTGTTTTTTAATTTCATTGATCCTAGATGCTATTTGACTTGAAGCTGCAGCAACGTGAGAAACAAAGGGGGAGAAAGACGGCTCAGGGAAACACCATGGCTACCGAAGACAATGAGACAGGGGCCGGGGCTGTAGTCCTGGCTCTGGGCGCTTCACCTCCATCTGGTGGGACCAGACCCAATGGGGAAACTAGACATTCCAATGACAACCAGGAAGTACGGCGGTACTCTGACCAATCATTGCAACCAAAACGCCACAGCAGCCCTTCCCTCCTCTCGTACAGGAAGTTGTCCTATGACAGTGGGAAAGGGACGTTTTTGGACTGCGAGTGTGAGTATTTGGATTTCAACTCAAAACCGTTAAGTGCGGAAGAGAAATTTCACCTGGAACCGTCCGCTGACAAGATCATTAAAGGAATTACAAACACAATTACTCCATTAGCTGCGAAAGGTTCAGAGGGCTCTCCATGCCAGCTGGAGCCCCATGGTGAGGGAGTGGGTGCAGGTAGACACAGAACTGGCAGCACCCACTGCTCCTGCACCCCGTCCAGCCTTCACTCGAGTCCCAACTCCAACTGTTGTCGCAGCCCCAG
>OMOT01023298.1:5007-17223 GCA_900312575.1 Acanthochaenus luetkenii | reverse complement strand
GCCCCGTCCGCAGCCCTCGCCTCAGCCCTCGCCTCAGCCCCAGCCTCAGTCCCAGCCTGTCTCAGCCCATCCAACACTGCATCCGCCGCAGCAGCCTGCCTGTGTCCATGCTGGCTTTCCACAAGGTAATAAAAAGGAGGAAGGTACTGGTTACTTTGCATCCCCAAATAATGTGCATTTCATGAGGTAGATGTCCTCTGCATGGGACCAGGATCACAGTCTGAAAAGACTTTTCAAGCCTGACATGCTAAAATCTGACATCACAGTTTAAAATCTCAACTTTTGTAATGAATGACAGCTGTAAAGCTGACTGGCAAGTAGTTCGATTATTTAGCTAGTATTCAGTAATTTTGAAAACATTTTTTAACCACTACATTTCCAATGTTAATCTCTCAGATTGTTCCACTTGTTTACTGCTATTAAAACATACCTTTTCGAGGACACTTTCATCTACAGCACCATGGATGCATTCATTTTTAGCATGGGTGGTCCGAGTGGGAGTGAACCCTTAACCCTGGCACTGTTATTGCAATTCTCTACCCATTGAATTACACTGTAATTTACTCTTACCCTAGTAGTGTTACTGGCTAATGCTACTCAGTGAACTAGACAGGATCATCATGTGACACTGCTTTACCTCGCCTTGTTTTCTGCTTCTAGGTATCGACAAGTCTCTCCTCCTCTCTGCGCAGTCCCTCCAGTGAACCAAGCTCTGTAGTACCATCTCCCTCCAGTTCTCCCCTTCCCATCCACCGCCGGTATTGTCAAAATGGGAGCCAAAACAGCCACCAGCACAGCCACTGCCTCAAAGATGGCTACTCGAGTTTAGAGAGGCTCAACAGAAGGCCCAGGGTAAACAAATGCTCTTACGAGAAACGTTTCCTCCGGGTGGCATCTCTTGAAACCATGACAACGATCCCGGGGCATGATGAGCGGTCGTCTTCAGGGGCGACCAAGAGCAGCAGCAGCAACAGCAGTAGTGATGAGGGAGATGGAGAGGGGTTCTTGGATAGCAGTGAGTTTGTGAGGAACCGTAAAGAGCGGTCCACAGTCCTGGTGAGGAGGTTCTTCAAGAATAATCAGAAGGTAATTACATGAAATTAATATTATGTTTCTTTCTTTCTAGAGACAGTCTTGATAATCTACTTCAGTCACTGTAATATCTCCAAAATATGTATTTAATAATATATGTCCCTCCCTCCATTAGGTGACCAAGTCAGTGTGTACTGGGACCAGAGCTATTGTCAGGACGCTGCCTTCAGGACGGATTTCAGAGGAGGCCTGGGAGGAGGTTGTTCATCACAGGACATGGCAACCCAACAAGAGGGAGATTCAGCATATAATGTGTGGTGTAGTGGGGCTGCTTGATCGCTTGAAGGCCTGCAGAGGGATGTTGCGCTTTGTTGGGGTTAAACTACAGCAGGTAAGAGAGTGAAGACACACTAATTCAACGCACACACGTATGCATCCAACACTACACACAAGTATTGTACTGTATGTGCAAGTATTTCAGACTTAAAGGAGTCAGACGAGCTGTAAAAGCTGCTGAAAACGTACACACAGACAGTGAAGGGGTGAACTTCCCAGTAGTTGGAGGGTTTATCTTTCACACCCAGACTACAGGTCCAATGAAAGAGCCTCCTGTCAAGAGGGAACTGTAGCAGTGCTTCTCAGGAGGCAACCATTTAACCCTAAAGTCACTGCATCAAGAGCTAGTTAAAAGAGCTCTACCATCTAAAAAGACGAAGGTGGAGTTAAAGTTGGACTTATACAATCATTAAATTTTTTCACAACAGTCCAAACAGACCGAGTTAGTCCAAAAGCTGCACATGGACAGAACTAGACAAAACATATTAACCTTTTTCAGCACAAAGCTGTGCTTTTCAATAATCAATGATTTTCATAGCATGACATCACTTTATTCACTCAATGTTTGCACCAAACTATAATTTGCTAATTCTCCAAGCACTTTGAAATGCTGTATAATCATTGCAGCAGGGCAATAGTATTTATTTATGACTTGATTGATTCTTGGTTCAATTGAGAAAAAACAGTTCTTGGGGTTTGCTTTCCTCTGTTTGGGTTGAAATGTTCAGCCTGTTATGCATGGAAGATGAGGAATATGTTTAAGTAATAAGTTAATAGACCATAACACGTGCCCCACAACCCCCACCACACACACACACACACACAGGTTCTTTGTTCAGGGAAGGTCCCTGCTGCGGAAAAATGATTTATTTCCTGTTAGTTCTGCTCCCCATAGTACTGACAGACGGAATGACTGAGCTTTAGTTTTTGTGTGTGTGTGTGTGTAAATGGACTGACCAGAGTTGGCATCCGCATTGAAGTTACAGCCATGGAAACTGGAGAGAGGCACATGAGTGTGCGTGTGACTGCGCACTCATTTATGTATCGGGTGTTCGTGTAGGCATTCCAGTGTGTGCACAGATGTGTGTCTGTGTGCATAATATAGATGGGTATATTTCTCCATATGTATGGTTGTGTGGGTTCATACATGCATGCATGGAATAGCCACAACAGAGCCGAGCACTGTAAAGTTTCTGTGTGTGGAGTGGGGCCCATACACTCACTCACACACACACACTGCAGTGGGGTTTCAGACTCCAGTGTGTTTTTATGAGTCCTTTGCGGTTGTAGAAATACGGGCCGAGTTAAGTCCAGGCAGCGCTGGCTTAATAATGAGGCTATTGAAAAGGGAGGGGAGTTGCCAGCACTTCCCTTGTCTAAACACCATCTGAGCTACTCCTGTAAGGGGGTCACCATAGATACTCTGAAAACACAGAGCAGTAGTGAATAACCAGAGATGTCACCAGGATCACAAAAAACTATAGGTAGGAACACAGTAAACTCCCATTGTAAATGAATGTACATGTGCATCCAAAAACCTGCAGTCCTGAAGAAACATATTCCTGACAACTCATTTCAATTTCTGCTGTATCGGATAGCATACAGCAGAGAAAGACAAGAAGATGGGGAGGGAGTGAGAGGGTATGACACGTGAACGCAAACCTTTCACCTGGTGTCTAAAACCCTAAAAGTATACAATACATACATACATTCTCTCTCTCTCTCTCTGTGTATATATACACACTATATGTGGCATGTACTCCTGACTGCTATAATCGTGATGTGGAGTTTTCTGGAGGTATCTCGTGGCCCAGCGCGTTTATTGCCACAGCTAATGAGGCGAGCCAAAGAACACGGTTATATGAAGGAGGGATCGGAACAGGGCAACGGTGGAGGAGAGAGGGGAGGGGTATATGTGAGGGGAAAGACAGGGAGAAAATTCGAGTTTGGGAGGGGGAAAAGGAGAAAAGAGGGAGTTGGGATGCAGGAATGGGCTATTTGAGAGAGAATAGAGAAAGGGAGGAAGAAGGAGCAAGAGAGAGGTCCACACTTTCTACTGGGCAAGAGCAAACCTAGAACCTTCCACTCTATGCTCCAAAACATTTTTTTAACAAACCTGTCCTTTGAGAGTAGGATAGTGTTGCATACATAGAGGTCCCAGGGCATCTATATACTTAACCCAAAGGACCCACTGCTTGAACCCAAAGGGAGAACATCATCCATCCATCCATCCATCCATCGTCTATACCCGCTTACTCCTATCCAGCGTCACGGGGGGCTGGAGCCTATCCCAGCATGCATCGGGCGGAAGGCAGGGAAACACCCTGGACAGATCGCCAGTCCATCACAGGGATAACACATAGACAGACAAACACAGTCACGCTCACATTCACACCTACGGGCAATTTAAAGTCTCCAATTCACCTGACCTGCATGTCTTTGGACTGTGGGAGGAAACTGGAGCACCCGGAGGAAACCCACGCGAACACGGGGAGAACATGATATTGGATCATATTGTGCTAATTATGCTTGCAGTTAAGGTGTTTTGCACCTTTTAGTAGTATTAACAACTGTCTAAAAAGCGTGTTCTCGTGCCTGCTTTGGGTTTGATCAAGTTTCCTGCAAAAAATCTCCATCTTAACAAGTCATTTAATCAATTAGTGAGTCCTAAAATCATAATTTTCTTAAAACAAGTGCCAATTTGGTGAGATATTGAACTTGTTTCCAGTGCTAAGCAAACTTGTTTCAAGGATTTTGTAGAATCAAGTGTATTTTCTTGCTACCATTGCTTATAATGTCTTGTTTCAAGATATTGACACTCATTTCTAGAGTTATCTCATCCCATTGGCAGAATGTTTGTCTTGAAAAATAAGATGTGACTCGTTAAGCTTTGTCTGTTAATTCCTTCTTTTCACCAATCACCTGCAATGGTTGTTTTAAGGGTTGCGTGTTACTAAGCTTCGGGGTAGCTTAACACAGAATAGGGCAGTGTTTCATTACTTTGGAGCAGGTTAAACGGTGACACACACATGCACACACACCTGGCATAGGGATCCTTTGTGGAGTCTACCAATTAGATCCCTACTGAGTCCTTTAATTTGGCTGTTTGTGTCAAGTTAAGTGCTGATGTGACCACGCACACACAAGCACTCAGGGTCGGGGTGGGATGAGAGATGGGAGCCTGTGAATGTTTCGTCTTCCCATTACCAAGGGTGCAATTCATCTTCAGAGACAGGAATACACAGCGACAGAATTCCCCCTAGAGACCTTCTCTGCTTTCCCATTTCCCTCATATTGGGTCGGGTCATAAGTAGTATAAGTTAAGCATGTATGAATATTTACTGCCTTCCTCCATTGCCAAAGTTTTGATCTGTGATGTCACACAGTATCACTCCATTGAGAATAAACTGACAAAGATAAAAAATGCCTGCTGACACAATGTCATTACATTTTCTGGTACAAGTTTTGTTTTAGAACAAATAGCATTGATATAATAACCAGCTTTAGGCTGCAGGCGTGTGTCAATGTGGCTTCACAGCTTAGAGTGTTGATTGATGGCCTCTAGCTTTGGGGCTGGGTTGTTTTTGGTTAGCAAATATTGACTGTCCCAAGCCGTAAGACAATTACAAGCAATAATGCATGGAATTTCTTATTAAACTCGTGTTCAATTCTCTCATGTTTGCTCTGTTGAATGTTAGCTTGCCTCCAGCCACTTGCTAGTCAAATATCAAGGCCTGTAAAGTGGGTTGATAAAATAGGTTAAAGTCCTTTGAGACAGACATGCTTGTGATAAAGGGCTATATAAATAAATGAACTTGAACTTGATATGCTTAAAGACAGTTTGTTTATGAGCTCAGGTAATAACTTGCAAATACACCCCAGCCTAGGTTACAAATTAGTGTTTGTTTCAAAAGCAGCATTTAAGATAACATTTTTAATATCCTGTTCCACACATCCATATCATGCCAGATATTATTGTGAGGTCAGGTTGCATTCTCACAGAAAGAGGTGCAGGAAATTAACAAGAGGGTTTATATGGGGCTGATGCTGCTGCTGGAAGTTGTTTGTTTACATACATACACGCACGCGCACACACACACACACACACACACACACACACACACACACACACTCTTTCTGTCTGTCTATCTGTCTCACCCCTTTCTGTCTCACTTTTACATCCCGCCTTGTTCTCTCTCTCTCTCTGTTGTGCCACTACAGTGGAATGTGCAGAGCAGGGCGCTTTGTCCCCCGGCTGGGTGATGCGGCTTAGCCAGGGATTAGTGTGTGTGTGTGTGTGTGTGTGTGTGTTCAGACACTTGTTTAGCCAGATATCAGCCTACACAGAAATGGGTAGGAGAGTAAATACCTGGCATGCCTGTGTGAGGAGTACTGTTTTTCATAATGACGATATCTTTGACAATGTGACTTCTCTGCTCTTCAACGGAAGTAAGGCTCCATATCCATTGATGGGATTACTTCAATATTATGACACACGGGAGTGCAAGTGGCTGCACTTGAAATACACTCCATCTGTTTGTTTAGTTCGGTCACAGAAGGGTGTTAAAACACGTGTGTGTTTTCACCTCCTGAAGCTAAAATCTGTGTGTGTGTGGATGTGAGCTCAGGCCTCTCACGTCTCAGTGATGGTGTGAGAAAATTGCATTACTCCAGAAATAGGGGGAGTATTACTGTGGAGAACTAGGGCAGAGTTTCTTCATTGGTGTCCGGACCCAAAATAAAAACTCACAATGGAGAATTTGACCCCCCCAAGGTGAACACAACATGTACACACACACACACACACACAGAGAGCTTGGAGCCTATACGTGTTCTTGTTTGGGAGGCAGCCAAGGACATACACTTTTTTTGTGTGTGGAAATTGCCATTGTAGATGTCCAACTTATTATAAGCTTACTGTAGTCTTGCTCCATCTGCAAGAGGAATTATCATGTCGCTCCCATACAGGATATATGCAGGGTGGGGGAAATGGAATATGAACTGTATGGAGCTCATTGATATTTTCACACTTGTTCTGTGTGTCATTGTTTCCACTGCATTGCCCCAATGCTATTTCATATTTTTTATGCTTTGGTGACATGTGGGTTTTACCATTTGGCTTTTTAACCACAACATGAAACATGAACATTTCTTATCTCCCCCAACACCAGGACCATACAGTCACAATCACAACATGAAAAGTGTAAATGCACACACACACACACACACACACACACTCTTTCACCGGTCTGACAGATGGCTGTCTCTCATGGTGACTAACTCTCCAACGCTCTTGTCATTTTTGACCTCTCCTAGTTTCATCACCCGCGTGTGACTTAGCATCTCTGCTCACAACAGTCTGACTACATAGCTACCACTTGTGTCACATTGTTATTGCACTCCTACAATGATGTAGTCACATTTTTATCGGTGAAGATAACCCATTATCACTGCTCCCTCCTGGCTTTGATGAGGAAGGGGGCTTTTTGATGGAAATTGAGCAACAAGATCCCCAACAATGGACCAAATGATGGCATGAAGTTATTGCGCCTCGCCAGTGATGTAATCACATTTTAAAATTAACCCGTAACCTCTCCTTCCTAATGTTTAGATGCATAATTTCTACCAGAGGTCTACCAGAAAGGATTTAGAAGGGATAAAACCATCCAATCCCTACTGGCTCCAAGGTTGCTGTTCTGTAGCTGACCCTGACCTTTGACCTTCCTGTGGAGAGGGAGCAAAAAGAGAATTTGCCCTTCAGGGAATCAAGTCTCTCAAATAAAAAATAAATAGAAACCTGCTTGTACTCCATTAAAGCTAAGAGCCTTCCACATTTGTTTCCTATCTAATACTACTACACTGCAGAGGTAGCTATGACAAAGTGCGAGAGCTGGAGAGTTTCGAGTAATATCGGTCTTCTGGACAATAGTGTGCTGTGGAAGGCCGGCCCTCTGGTTCCATCTAGTGGAGCATAATTTGTACTGCAGATGAAGTGGGGGAAGGGGGGGTACTAAGTATTGTTGGTATGTGAACACTTCCGATTGATAAAGACGGAGCTGTTATTCGTGTTTCATGAGAATCAATTAGGAATTCTTGGCATACATACACTATTGTTTCCTGTCCCTCTTTGACCAGCATGTTTTCTGTGTGTGTGTGTGTGTGTGTGTGTGTGTAAGAGCAGCCTCACTGATGATTTTTCTCATACTATAGCTAATCATCTCTGTGTTCTTTCAACAAAGCAGTTGTACTGTCCTTTCCCACCTCTATTCATAGTGGGGACACAAAAGTCTTGTAAAAATGAATCTTATCTAATGTCGTCGCAGAATTCTGCATGACAGGCAATTATTTTTACCATCAACCTTGGTATATTTATTTACCAGTTTATTTTATTCAGTGGTGGAACTTAGGGTTTTGGCCATTAGCGCTATTTGGCTGCCATCTCTGTTTTCATTCCAATATGAGATATCCACCATTTGGAAAAAGTGACACCTACTTTGACTAAACGATTATTGATATGATGGTCATGTTGAACTTTTTTTTAGATGTTTTCAGTGACCTTAAGTGGTTGGGAGCTTTATTTTATCTTTATCAGCGTAATTTTTCTGCGATTGAGTTGTGAACTTCAGGAAATGCATTCTTTCTCATTTCAGGAATGAAACCCTTCATTTATCCTCTGTCAACTTCCAGCTATCATAGATGGTTTTTAATTTGCCCAGATATAAAAATACTTGCAATGGACCAGTGGATGAGTAAATATTGTATGCTGTATTTTATCACAGCAAACAAACCAGTGCTGTTTTTACAATGACTTTCAGTGACCCCATACCTGTCCACTAGAGGGCAGTGCTCTCTTTAGAATGAGGCAGCATCTGCATCTGCTGATTCTGAGAACTGCTTGTGCAAATATTGAGAGTTGTATATGCTCTACTTTTTTGTAATAAACTACTCCTTGCTCTTTCACAGTAGGAGGTTTGGTCTTCATGCATGCTTTTATTTCAGCCTGGCAATAACTCACTTCAAGTGTCTGTGTTTCTGTGTCTCCACTGGCAGGGAAGTATGTAAGAGAAGAGCAGCAGGTAGAGTTTTAACATTTGAATCTATATGGAATACAATTATGGTGTTGTCTCTCTTGAATGAACTCTAAATGAAACAAATACATTTGTTTATGATTCTTTGTAACTAAACGTGGGGGTTTGGGTTCTTTCGCAGGGTCTTGGCACTGTGTACATGCAAAATGTGCTGTGGTTTATTTAGCGTTATTGTTAATGTTTGTATTACCAGTGAACTAACGAATGCATTCTGGTTTTACCTGATTCTTGGACTACTCTCAGGCTAAAGATCCATCTGACCATCACCTGAAAATAACAGCTGTTATGCTTAATGGAAGTGAGGTTGGTGTCTGTGCCTGATGTGAAAAGTATGCCAGGTGAAGACAACACTACATCATATCAATATTTTAATTTATAATGCCAATTAATACAGTGGTACGTACAACTCTGATCCCTCATTACTGACTCTGGAGGCCAAGCTCATTGTGAGTATTGATGATCAAAGACATGCAAAGCAAAGACTGTGGGTGGGCCAGCTGTTTGCTTTGTTCTTAAGACCACTTTGATGTCAACTGGGACAAGAAACTGATTAATTTTCCCACTTGATTAGGTGGATTCAATAGGACTTGTTGTATCCTGTGTGTGTCTGTGTATGAGGTTTATTTTAATTCAATGAATACACTCAGATTACTGATGAGAGAAGCAACTAACGATGACTTTGTGTTTGATCAAATCTGAATCTGCACAAAAACAGACTAAATCCTGTCTCTTTCTGTGGAAACTCGTATTGATATTATACTTATAAGTAGTTTGTTAGTGTTTTGTGACCGCCTCTCTCCATCAATTTGTGTTGGGCTTTGCATGCTACCACCTCAATATTAATAAGATGATACTTTATCCATCCCCTTTGGGAAATTCTCTTTTAGCTATCCCCCTCCACAGGGAGGTCAGAGGTCAGGGTCAGCTACAGAATGGCACCCATGCAGCTGGTAGGGATTCAGTGCCTTGCTCAAGGGCACTTTATGAAAAGTTCTATTGATCATGTATGTCAGCTAAATAGTTAATCTACATCGCTTTTGAATATTGTGTATCAAGGCTTGTTGACCCGTGCAGTTTTAATCACAGCGCTAACTTACAATGCTTCTGCATATCTGTTTTATAGTTCACCGTATCATTTACAGCTTGCTGTCACCACTTACTGTACATGTGAATATATTGAACAGTGCTCCGATCTGTCAACAGCGTATGTGCCGATGCATATGATAATGTTAGGGGGTTTATTACAATAACCGAGATGCAAACCACAAGGGCTGTGGGCTACCATTAAGCAAGGCGGCTTACACAGAAATGCTGCAACACTCGAGGGTCTTTAATTAGAGGTTGGCACGGAAACGCAAGCCAGAGCAAAGCTAATTACAGGGATCAAGTGGCCATGCCTCGGCCCCTACTGGTTTAATGGCCCCACAGTTTCACCTGGCCCTATGAAAATCCAAGCTGGACCTTGGATATTGATTAGCCATTATGGGGCCTTAAAGGTGATTTGGGCTCAATTAGACTAATTAGGTTATACCCAGGAGGGGATGTTATACAAGTTCTGCTAAAACCAGTATAACTCAGGAAACTGGCTGGTAGCCCAGGGGACTTCTGTTCCCTCAGTAAGGCTTGTCAGACCGCAGCCTCCTACAACGCTGACAAACGCCTCTTCCTGCAATTAACCAACCGCAAGTGATGAGCACATGATAGTCCTGTTAGCTGTCTTGCTAGCTAACCTAGTAGCTAATGTTTTGGAGAAGTGATGATAATTTGCATGATTTCCTATTAAAAATGGTCTCCAGCTCCACACGTAAATGGTCAACCTGTAACTGTCTACGGTGCACAAATGATACAAAAGAACGCCGTTACCATTCCGCTTGTTTTCACACACTGATCCAGCTGGAGCTTGCTTGTTGTCGTCATTAAAAGTGCGACGGCAGTAAAATCGACAGAGCGCAGTTGCCAATTCAGACCAGAGTAGCCGCTGACGTGTCAAGTTATCGCATGGAGCTTTATAAGGCTACTGTTTCTACCCAATTTCCTTACCTCATCCAGGAAGCACAAGTTATTTCCCCCAATATTGGTGAGATTGATGGAGCACTATCACTTGATTTAAACATCGCTCTGTCTTTTGGCTACATTACCCCTTCCTACCTTTTGATTGACGTAACACACTTAGAATTGATCACCTATTGGTGGAAATTTGGATCGCTTTTCAATTAGGCCACGGTGACTGATGTTGGCTTTGAAACAGCAACTCAGCGGTCGGTTTTCATGTTCAGTTTAATGGCTCCTAATCAAAACACAGAGGCCTTATTTGAGTTTTGTCAGACATTGTTTACACACCGGACGGCTCCTGGAGGAGGATCGATTGAAACCTTATGTACTTCTGTCTGCTGTGTCGTTGTCTGTTTAGTGTGTGCTCTCTGATAAAATCTCTCTTCTTGCCGCTGGCTTGCGAAGGGCCTGTTGCCTTATAACCTAATATGGGGGTACCCTCCGCTTTAGAC
Organism: Acanthochaenus luetkenii; assembly: GCA_900312575.1. Taxonomy (NCBI): domain Eukaryota; kingdom Metazoa; phylum Chordata; class Actinopteri; order Beryciformes; family Stephanoberycidae; genus Acanthochaenus; species Acanthochaenus luetkenii. Next base: position 6,263 of record OMOT01023298.1, on the reverse strand, counting down.
AGAGCTCACCAAGTCTCTTTCTTTCTCTCTCTCCCTCTCTTCCTTCCTCCCCTCTTCCTCTCTCACTCTCTCCTCCCTGCTCTCCTTCTACTGATATAGATCTCTCTCTCTCTCTCTCTCAACCCCTCCCTGCCTCCCAAGCCTCCTTTCTCATTTGTGTAAAAGTACACTGACTGAGAAGGATTAGAGCTTGGCTGTTTTTCCTCCCTCTTCAATATATCAACTTTTCCTGTGCTACTGTAAGTAAACAATTTGCTATTGGTCGTGTTGTTCTCACTGTAATTACTATGAAGCAGGATCATCCATTTTTTCATTCATTGTGTGTTTTCTGGGTGTGTAAGAAACTGCAGTTTTAAGACTTTCACCTCAATCTGCAGAGTTTTACGGGAAAGGGATTTGCTGCGGGTGAACCATGTTTACTTGTTCAGTTTCCTTTTAAAACTTAGGATAATCTAGCATAAGCAAACTTTCTTCACCTGTTGCGTACAGTGAACAGATCTCTTTGCTGTCAAACCAGAGTTTTTATTCAGTCACCATGAACTCTCAGCACAACCTTTTTTTTGTGCGTTAAATTTCAAAAGAACCAAACCAAAGAAAAAAATGCAACTGAGCAGAAAGTCTTGGGAAAGTAATGGAAGGACATTTGGAAAGCTGATTTGTTTTAATTGTAAAATTCAAAATAGTCAATTGACGTCGGCTTGGCCATTCTAGTCTCAAACTAATAGTCATAGTCATCTTCTGTATTATAGATCTCTAAAACATTCACAAGCAAAAGCATGTCAATCCCCCCAAAAAACAACAACAACAACAACCCCAAACTTTCAAATCCTTTAAACTGTATTTCTCTGTATGTAATAACAAGAGTGTTTTATTTGTTGAACTTTCACAAGTGAAAAACATTCATCAGCCTTATCGCCGGTCTGTCTGACCAGGGCTGTGTGCCGTTGTGTAGGAGAGCGTAGCGGCTCACTGTAGGATGACATCATGAGAACTGTAAGCGAGGGAGTGTGGTGGAGTGGAGGGGTCCCACTGGGGTTCTGGGTAATGGGTTCCAGGTTGTCTTGGCCCTCAGGGTGACCCCTCTCTCTCTTTGACTCTCTCTGACTCTCTCTCTCTGTCTCTGTCTCTGACTCTGACTCTGTCTCTGACTCTGACTCTGTCTGTCTGTCTGTCTGTCTGTCTGTCTGTCTGTCTGTCTCTCTCTCTCTTCTGCAAAACAGACTTATATATATATATATATATATATAAATGTATTG
>OMOT01023286.1:2429-15706 GCA_900312575.1 Acanthochaenus luetkenii | reverse complement strand
AGAGAGAGAGAGAGAGAGAGAGCCTAGTACTTGTATGACCGACCGGACCGAGAACCCTGCTGTGTCCCTGATCCCTGACCGTCTAAGAACCCACCTGGCTATTGACCCCTGCTTGTCTGACTACCACTCTCCTGCCTTAACCCCCGGACTCTGTGTGAGACTAACCCATTACGCCTCTGAAACAGTGATTAAACCGTTGTTTCCTGTATTCTTCTGTGTGGACATTAACTTTGTTATTTCCGGTCCTGTGGACACACCTGTCACCCACAAGTGTGCCACATCCCTTACCTGACTAAACTCCACATCTGACTCCTATCAATGGGGATTGCTAAGGTCTAAATAATGTTGTTTGTCAACTCGGTAGTAAAAAGGAGGGATGTCCTACAAGAAATCCCTTGTTTTTACTAGCTTCTTAATCTAATCATGATTATTTACATAGCAAGCATGTCTCAAAGGGCTTTACATTGCGTCATATGTACGGTACATCATACACATCACATACAACACTGCACACATACACTTCTACAGGCAATTTAGAGTCTTCAGTTCACCTGACCTGCAAGTCTTCGGACTGTGGGAGGAAACCCACGCGAACACGGGGAGAACATGCAAACTCCCGCTCAGGGTTTCAAAACAAGCCACAAGCATTGTCTCTCAAGCCTCCCCTGTGTATGGTCATCCAGCAAAGTCCCAAATGACAGAAATCCACCAGAAGGAAACTAGGAATGTGCCAACTCAGTTATCATGTTGTACGTCTTTAAATCATTGCATGAGACCATAGTCCTCTCTTGGATGTTGATGGCATTCATGCCAACTTCAACCCTGCTAAGTCTCTGTGTAATGTTTGATGTATTTCTATTCCACCACACAGTCTGTGTGAGTGTCCCTAATGTGTGTCCTTTATATACGTTTGTATGCATTACAAAAGAAATATACATCTGGCATCGCTTTATTGTACATCAGGAAAGATCCAAAATGACTAAATGTTCATGTGAATTTAAATGAAAACACTACCAGTTGGTGGCAGCAGAAGATTCACTCAAAACACATGTATATACTTTATATGAACCTGTTCCAAGACTAGATGAGATCCTGCTAGAAACTGGACAGCATCTACCGTATCATACAAACGTAAATTGACTCCAAATTCTGGTGGTCTACAGAAATGATTCTTGAACGTGAATTCAATGTCAGTGCAATTGGTTTGTGCACAGCTGATTCCACTGGGCTTGGAGCTTCCTATTCTTTAGAGCAGGGCCTCCACTGTTCCAGGATGCCCCGGGCCTGCCTCATACCATTCAGCTGACATTTTCCCACTGTGGGACATGGCTGGTCTTCCCAGAGGCTACTCAGCCTGGCCTTGGTTAGCAGCTACTCAGCGCTTTTATGCACACAGCTGCGGGAACTCTGTGGCCTCCACTTGGGCCAGGACATATGGAAAATGTGTGGGAGCAAGAAGTGGTTGTTCTCACTCCTGTGACGTCTTTCACTGTGAGGTCCATACTTTGTCGTCCATATGAGAAATAGTCTAATAAAATCTCAGAAGGCTGTTGTAGGTCTATACAGTATGTGATGAGGAAATGTTAAATAGTGAGCCTCAAATATAAGTTATAACCCTGGCCTTATATGAGATTAATGTCTAAGATTTAAGCAACACCAGTAAGGATTCATGTTAATATGACACCATAAACTCGTTATGGCATTAATGTAGACATGTGAAACTGTGTTTTTATTGAAAATGTTTTGGTAAAACACTAAATGGCTTATGGACTGAAATATGGCAACAGTCATATGCAGCACAATCAGCCGGGAATAAGCACAAGTAAATAATTTCCTCCAAAATACTTTGGTGCTGACTGATGTACAGATGACATAGCCTGCTGGCCACCAACAACTGTCAACACACTAGCTATGCTGCATTTCCAGAAGGCACAAGGTACATACATGGTCAGGTATTATCAGGCCAAAATAAATAGACCATGCAGATATATTTCTAACTAGCTGCCAGGCCACATTGAGGCTGTACAGTACATTGTTTTTCACTGCAGATGACAGGAAGGACATAGATGTCTGCAACTCATCATTATGTTTTCAAGATCCTTTCATGTTTGACAAAGGAGGGTTGGTAATCCATGATTGAGATATTTTGTCAGTTGAGAAATTAAGTTTGGCTTGCCAGGGTGATTATCAATGGAAATTAAATCTGCATGCAATGTGGCAACATTACATGGTAGAAAATACCACAGCTTGTGTACTGGTGAGGGGAGATGACGTTTTGCATCAAGTGTCCACATACAATAAATAATTCAACTTTTTGTATTATTTGGTGACAATTTCATTACACCCTCTCAGCTATCAGTAATTCAAATGGTCTGAGAGAAGATCAAGCCTCTGTGATCACCCCTGCCTCTGTTTTCAGGCTCTACAAAATCTCACCGCTCCCGGTAGGCCTCGGCCAATCAGATGAGCTCTCTGCAAAGGGGCGTACCTACTGCCTGTCAATCACGCACGTGCATAGCTCAGTCTAGTCCTGACCAACCCGCAAACTGCAGAGAGAAAACAAATATATCCACCGAACAGATGATGTGAAACAGCCATAATCCAAACTGAATACTGGAACTGGAATAAACGTATGTAAGGAAGTGAGTGATTTTCCCCACAGCACAAGACGTGTTCATCAGGAAGGTGCCACATTCAGGTCAGTCAGTCAACTGGTGTGAGGTAGCTATAGCTTTGCAACTGTGGTAGCTAACCTAGTTGTTGTTTTTTTGTGTTTTTTTACCAGCGAATATTTCAGTAACAACTACACTAAGCAAGCATAGCTGTTTTTGCTAAAAGATTTGGAATTTATCAAGTTTGCTTGAGACAATGCTCTCTCTCTCCAATCTAGAGTGAATCTGGCTTGACCAATTTGTGTTTGTAACTGCAATGGCTAATCTATCCATCCATCCATCCATCTTCAACCGCTTATCCGAAGTCGGGTCGTGGCGGTAGCAGCAATGGCTAATCTATGCTGACTCAATTTATTTTTTGCTGGCGAATGTTTTAGTAACTAGATTGAGCTAGCAGAGCTGTGTTTTGCATTAAATATTTGAATTTATTCAGTTTGCCCACCGTCAGGTCACAGCTTACATACCTCAGATGCTAATTTGGCACGCCCCCTTTTCAGTACAATGTATGTACAGTATAGTACATGTACACAAATATGCGCGAGCGCACACACACACACACATACACATACATACACACATTCATATACAAACATACACACACACCTGATTCAAATATGTGTTTTGACACATCTTTCTTCTCACCACATTATCATTCACTCAAAAGTGTGCAATACCCAAATTCCTATTTTGGGTATTGCAAGAGCCTCATGGACAAAAGTTGACCATCTATGGCACTATCCAGAGTTTTCCTCAATTATGATATACAGCCACACTCAATGTATGACTTTCAGCTTGGAAACAAGTTAAACGTTTTATTCACAATTTCTAAAAAAAATAGTGATCAATGTTGCTGTAATGTTTTCAACTGGGATGAATTTGATTTAATTAATTAGACTTTTATTTGTTCCTTTAGGGCAAATAGTAATAATAATAATACAATTAAAAATATAGATTTTAAGAAATTATGGCCTAAAATTATATTGTCTGCATCTTTACATATTGACATATAGACAATAATTAATGGACTTCGATTTATAAACTGCAGTTAAATCATCATATATACACATGAAAAGACATGGACATTCTTTGCTCATGATAGTATTTGTGTAACGTTGTGGTAGGAAGCACTTATTAGTACACACAAGATAAAGACAAATATTTACCACATGAGGTTATGTCATTGTCAATGTGCTCTGGGAGAATCCTAACAAAAACCCCACATTTAACTCAAATCAAAAAGCTACAAAATAGAATTGTTTATGATGAGGGCAGCACGGTGGCTCAGTGGCTAGCACTGTCACCTCACAGCAAGCAGGTTCTGGGTTCAAATCTCTGCCCCGGTCCTTTCTGGGTGCATGTTCTTCCCGTGTTTGCGTGGGTTTCCTCCGGTTTCCTCCCACAGTCCAAAGACATGCGTTTGTAGTATGTGTATTATGGTATATGGTGTAATTAGTATATTATATAGTTAGTATATGGTGTATGTATGATGTAGTATATGATGATGTATATGTATTATGCATATTGTATATGATGTAAGTCGCTTTGGTTAAAAGTGTCTGCTAAATGCCGTAATGTCATGAACTCTGGAGAAACCAATGTTTATATTCAGTGCCCATTCTTTAACTCGGGACAAAGATCAAAGGACAATACTGCATTGTTACAAACAGGCTTATTATGTTGGTTTGCTGATGGACAGTTGACTGTTTGTCTTTCATGGAAAAGGACCTAAGCGATTTTGGGCTATTTGAAGGCATACAGGAGATCTTTCTAATAACTAATTGTATAATACCAAATCCTCCTGGGTCACCTGAGCCTACCAGTCTGAGATCAGAAACCTTTATCAGTGCCAGCAGGTTGTCATCACCATCAGTGAGCGATATGGGTAAGGAGGGGGGAGGCTTTAGTTTCAGAGGGACAAAAAACAAGCTACCTCAAGCAGAGAGGGATAAGAGCAGAGGTGGAAAGAGTACTGAGAAATCCTACTCGAGTACAAGTATTGTTACTTTAGTGAAAATTTACTCAAGTAGAAGTAAAAGTACTACTCCAGGAAATTATTAATGTATGAGTAAAAAAGTAGCCTATTTAAAAGTACTCAAGTACTATGAGTAAGAGTAAATCTGCACTCTTAAATATATATTTATTTTTTCTCTATACCCTATATTTACCCTATATTGCCTACAGTCATTAGACTTCACACATCCTGCACATGTTACCTGTGGTACCTAAGCTGTCCTAATGCAATGTCATTAACCAGGAAGAGAAAAATAGTATTCAGAAAAACGTCTAATACAGTTTTGCTAAGACAGCATGCATGTATCCGTATGTAAAATACATATTAACAAAAATCAAATGCACTGATATTGGAAAGGACATACTGTACATGAACAAATACAAATAACTTATAATAAAATACTATATTATAATAAAATAAATACATTATTAATTCATTAATTAATCAATAATACAAATAAGTAAGAACGTTTTTTTTTTTAAAGTACATTCTATTGCATCAACGTATCAAAACAAATAAACAATAGTTAACAACCTATGGGTCCCAATTGCAGTAGAAGTTAGATGATGATTTCTTGTGAGCAGATATCTCGACGGAGGCAGAGCTTACATTGCATTATGACGTTACCATTTTTCTTGTTCTTTTCTTTGATACTGAACAGCTTTTTCAGATGCGGACAGGGATGCTCAGTTCCGTTATCTCCTTTGCTAGACGAGCTAGTAACAGGCTCCACAACAAGGAACCAAAATGCGGAAGTGATTCTGGACCTGTTAGCGAATAGCAAACAGTCCCTTCTTCTTCTTTGGGTTTTAACGGCAGCTTGCATTCATAATCTTGTACTAGTGCAAAGCATATATTACTGGATACAGCAGTTTCTGACTACACCTAGATCCTACCTGAACTGACATATCTAAAACACATCTCCTTCTACTCTTCCCCCCCCCAAAAAGAGATAATTTCTACACTAACGACTCTGACTACTAATGCTACTGCTCCTATTGAAGTGTTTCATGCTACTTGTTCCTATTGAAGTGTTTAGCTGATGAAAGACTGCGTTGTATAGTTGGTCTGACTAACGTTGACGAAAAATGTACTATTGTAAGTCGCTTTGGACAAAAGCGTCTGCTAAATGATGTAATGGAATGGAACATGGATGTCATGTGTATCAGGCTACTGGAGATGAGAGTTCAGGTAAACTATTGGATAAACATCTGTGATGTGTTCACATCAACCTGAACATCCCTGTGCCAAGAGTCCATTATTAGGATTATCACTGGTAAGCAAATGTTTGGAATCAAACGTTCACTTCCCTTGATTTGATCTGGTAAATGACGTGCATGAACAACACCAACCCAATCTGTAGCAGAAATAGTTCCTTTGCTTTAAGACATTATGGCTTTGGTATCAGAAAATTCTTATTACACATCAACTGCACATTCAGCACAACAGGTGAGGTACATAACTGTCAGACTAGCATTAGAAAAATACTAAATATGGATATAGCATGTAAAGCTGTACAACTTTGATAACAAATATAGGTACTGAAGATTATAAATTTGAGTTAAGATTGCCATACTGTGCAGCTGGCAAAAACTTACCCTATACCTTATGCAATTTTTGGCTAATTATACAAAATAGAAGACTGAGAAACAACTAATTTTACAAATTAAAAATAGCTAATATTGTCTATCTTTAACTATCATTTATTAAGATAAGGCTAAATGAAAAACACAGGTACAATAAACCTTGATAATTTGTCATGCATACATTCCTTGTGGCCGAACCATGCCTCTTCAGAAGTAAATGCAGTCAACCATGCACAGTGAACATGCCATAAACTGTGGCCAGCAACAAACACAATTTTCCGGCCTCACATGGAAAAGGTTTTTCCAAATATGAAGGCAGATGTTCAGTGGCCTACAGAGATTTAAACCTCAGCACTAACTCACTGCTTGGTGCAGTGAAAATAACCACATTTATCCTGTGGTCCTAAAAGCAGCTAGAAGCCGCCTTGTCATGCTGGCATGGGATGACTATATGGCACTGTGTCGTCTTAAAAAGATGACAAGCAGTCCAGAGACAAATGACTCTTCAACTGACTTGAATCTCAACAAGAACAACAACTAATATAAAATCTGATAAAAAAGAAAAGAAAGTAAGTCCTTTACCTGATGCCAAAATCCCAATAGGTGTCAGCTGATGGAGTTATTTGCTATTTGACACCCTTCACTGGTCTACTTCACTCTCACATTTGACTTTAACCAGCTCGAACTACAGTATGTTAAAGTCCTCAAACATTTTGGATCAACTGAACTCACTGAAGGAGTCAACTATTTGTTAACCTCTATTTTATTCTATTATTTCTATTTTTTAAGTTATGATCTTTACAGTCACTGTTTTCATTTGTCTCACACTGCCAGGAAAAAGCCTGCGTCAGTCAGGGGAGCGAGCTCAGCCTTTCACCTGTGTTTCACAGGTAGAGCTATATTCATCAAGCTGTCTTAGGGTTTTATTTGGAATATTAGTCAGGTTTCCTTTGCTGCTGAATTATAATGAAGGGAAAGTGGAAAGGAACATGAAATTACGCCACAATTGAAATGTTCACACATTACATATTTGATCCAGTTGTTGAATAAGCAAAGCAGACAGTAATAAACGTAAAATTAAGTATCTGGTACTAGCGTAAAGAGAGAATAGATATATACTCATCATATATCCACATGATATGTACACTACTATGATCATATTTATTATATTAGAGGAGGGATGGTCAAAAAGCAAGTATTAGTTTTTACAAGGGATCTAATAACCTATTTTGTTTAAAAATAAAGTTTAAAAATGTATGATGTTATAAAGTGTGTGGTGACATTAGCACACACATGACCGATTCAATGTAAACTTCAAACTGTGGTGCAATCCAAAAGACACTCTAAACTGCTGAATTTAAATGTCTTAATCAAACCAACACATTGCCCATACCTAAATATTCTTTGTGTTAGTGTGTTTATAAAAACAGATTAACATAATAGGTTTGATTACAGGCAATTAGTGCAAGGGCTGTTTTATTGCGCCGCAACACTTTCCATGCACATTAGGTCAGTACATGCACCGGGGCCCAATTTCTTTTGGAGAAATATTTCTGACGACAAAGTGGAGAAGAGCCTCATAAAAATGCAAGCCTCCCCCCCGTACCCCCCACCCCAAAACAATCCGCTGTTACTATGACAACATTACCATTGCCTACAGATGTGGAATGCCTGTGGGAGGTGGAACATTTCCGAGGGTGTTACACATGGTTGATCTTCACATGGTGCGTTCTCATGGCAATGGACTCAACTCAACTGCCGGACAATTTGAACTTCAGCAAAGATTCTGCGCTGAACATATCTAACAGAGAATAAACAACAAACTGCGGCGAGTGCAGCTATGAATGGATCTGCTAAAGGAAGAGGTGATGAACGTTCCCTGAAGCCAAAAGTGACTTCATGTGTCTCTGTTGTGGAGAAGTCATTATAGGCTGATTATTGCAAAATGTTTCACTGTTGTAAAATCCTAAATAAACAAACAATTTGTGATAGTGAGAAATGAAGAATTGTGTTTCCAGCACAATATTTCGCTTATTACAAGCAGTTGCAGTATTTACAATGTCTGCACAACCTTGTGCAGTCCAGACTTTGCACGCCATGATACTTTTCAGTCTCAGCGATGTAGGTTCTCAAATGGATCATCATTTATGTTGCGTATGTCTCACTATTCAGCATTATGGCACACTTGAACAGCGCACTATTTCTCCACAGCTGCAGCCGCACTGTATCCCACGCTGCTTGAAAGCTATATAGCTCGATTATTGAATGTTGAACGTGATATGTGTGATATACTCTCCATAGTTTGTCTTTGTGTACGTGAGGTCCTGGTATTGTTTCATGAAACTCTGCAAGTTGTCAACATATCTGTACAAATATCACCATGACAAACTGCTTTAAGTGTATGAAGTTTTTCCGACGCTGTTCCCCTGAGGATCTTGACATTTGACCCCTGCGGTTTTCGCCCATGCATACTTTCTCGGTTTTATTTAGCATCGGTGTCAGTTTGCCTCTAACTGCCATCCATCTTAGGGTGAATGTGATTCTTGTCTCTAAAACCATGGTGAGGAAAACACAAACATCTCAAACAGGGAGAGTTATAGGGGTTAGCTCAGTGAAACAGTTAGTTTGAACTGGTGGATGCTTTTGGTCCAAACCAGATGTGCTGACAAATCAGCCAGCTGCTGTTTTGGCAACTCCTAAACAACACAAAACAAGGGAAATACACCAAATGTTATCAGTTATGTTTTGGACGATACTGCATTCTGTGGACAGTAGCTGAGTTGGCGCCAAAAATAAATGCTGAGAGCGGATAGCCCATAATCCATTCCCTACCTACAGAGGATCATTTTCAATAATCGGATATTACACCGGGCTTCTTTGGTTGTACAACTGCTGTGTTTTTCTATCAAAACATGGTCATTTACTTAGACTGCTCAGATATTCCATATAAAAAATGACATAGGTTGTAACTTGTCTCACCACGCAAGAGCCACGGCGTGATTTAGATTCATTTAGAAGGGAACCCTCTGTAAAACACTAAGATGTGTATTTCCAGCCTCTGAATCAATATTATATCCAGAAACATCCAGACTCGTTGTCAGTTAACCGACCGAAGGCTAATGCTGGTGTGTACTTACTTACTTACTTTTCTACAATACCATATAGAAGTAGAGAAGTAAAAAGCTGTATCTTTCATCTTAAGTCTTTATTGTATTTTTAACTGTATCCTATTTTTTGAGGCTGCAAAGATCACATTTCCTCTCTCAGGGATCAATGGCATTAATCTTAACCGCGTGAGAGCAATATTAATGATAATTAATAATCGCACCATCCATCCACCTAACACATCAGACAAAAACAAGTCTGCCAATTCAACTCTGATTATCTTAGGACTTACTGCATCATCCACTTTAGCACAGATCCAACTGGAGCAGATGCACACTGTGAGTCCTCTAGTAAGAGCTTCCATCCACAAGGTCACCATCCAAAGCCAGAAACATACAGAGGTAAAGTCCCAGTCTCATACATGTTCCAGCGTCAGAACAGTAAATGGTGCTGACGTTATCCGATGATCTTGAACATCTGAAAATCACATGTAGGTAAACAGTCAGGAAACCACGACTTCGGTACGAGCACAACATTTCAAATTCTCGTCCATGTGCTTAGTGACCAACAGGCGCTGATATGCAGTCTGTAAAATGAAGAAGCCACAAATCAATACTGATAATAAGCCATCAGTTGAGCAAAAGAGGTCAGTGCATATTAGATTAGAGCTGGTGGTTGTCTGGGCACAGCAGTTTGAACATCGCTGTTTGTTATGTACATTTAAAAAAGTTGTATTACAAAACATCCAACAACTTTTATTGGTGTCCATTGTCTCCATGAGTTTACTCAGATGGTTTGAAAAGATGGCTAAAATGTGTAATGTTTTTTGCACTTATTTTTCTTGTCAAATACATAGCAACAGGGGAATACTGTGTGTGTCATTACCTAAATGATTATTTATATTTCATACTTCTCTATTACTAAATATTAACTATGGAATTACTGTGCTTTTGAAAAACATTCCCTGGTTTCTTTCCAGTACCACTCCTGTCCTGGCTTGGTACTGTTTGGGTTCAAGGCTGTAAATGACTCCCCCCCCCCTCAGTACCCTCTTATTCGCAGTTGAATGTACGTTTTGAATGCCAGAACGTGTTGGTACCACATCCAATCCCAGGCTTCAGTGAGGTTTACACTGGACTCTCGTAAAGCAGGCAAGGGACGAGGATCCATGATGACATTTAATTTGATAAATTCCATTCATAAAAACATAGAAATAGTCTATTCATGAAGCAATAATCACATAAAACCCTGCAATATCTTAAACAATGCTTTAACCCTTTTCTTAACTGTATGGGTGATGTATTTTATTATTACAACATCAGAAAAATATGGGTTGTGAAATCCAACAGTGGGAAGAAAGAAATGCTCACGAATTAGATGAGTATTTGGACTGAAAAATATGCTTTGTGTGTTTGAAGCAATAACATGGGCATGAACGTAGTATTACATCTTCTTCCTATTTCCTCTGAGGTCTCAAAACTGTGTTTAATGAAAGAAACTCATCATCCAAGAGTGCTTAGCGCAGGCAGGGGGTCTTTGATGTAGTCTATGTAAGAATGTGCAAGCACCATCCGTTTCATTCATTAAGGCCCTGTTTCAGATTTGGCTGACTTAAGTAACATTCCTCAATTCCTCAGATAAGCCAAGAGATACCTGTTCATATTCAGATTTCACAACGTAGGTGCTGAACTCGACGGTGCATCAAAAATCTAGAAATCAGCTGTTTGCAGTACCTGCCCTTGTGATGCCAAGTTTTGGAGAATGGGGTTTTCTGTCAGTTTTCCCCTTTAGGAAAGCACTTTCTTTTAACTCTAAGAAATTGGTATGAAAACAAGATTCTTCGCACATCTATATCAGGAGACAGGTGCGTAGGAGAAGACTTGGAAGCCTTTAGAACATGCAAAGAGACTCCCGCACACTGTCTATACTTGCAATTTAAAACGTTTTATTGAAGAATTACAATGTTTGTCAGGCAAATTTGCCTGACGAAGATCTCAGATCCGAAACACTGTAATTCTTCAATCATCTTTTTCAAATGGCAAGTACAGAGTGTGGGAGTCTCTTTGCATGTTTTATTTATTTATGCCATTTACAAAGTCAACTTGGCTACTCAGATGCATGTTAACACATTTAGATGGCATTATGGCTGGGATACAAATGACTGCAGCATATATTATGTAAAAAGAGGTATTGTTTAAAATTACAAAAATAATTTCATCTTGAAATAGCTTTATCCAGAAATTGGGTTAAATATGTTTTCTACCTCACCTCAATCAAATTCAATTAAATGTCACACTAGATCAGACTATCTATTATATGTATACAACAGACAAACAAATATTATCAGTTTATGTTGGGTTCAAGGGAAGGACTCATCTTTTACCAAATATCAACATGACAAAAACAAATCTGACATCATCGATCCATGCAGATAGCCAAATAAAATGCAAATATGAGCACTCATATGCTGAGATTATTATCAATTTAATTATTTATCAGCGTCATAATCTATTGTCAGTGAGCTGCTTCAGGCTGTCATTCTTTTGAATAACAATAGACTACTATGAATAGAATTATTCAAAATGATATTGAATTGTAAAAATGAGTTTGGCCTATAAAAGTAGAGGGAAACTCAAAGATTGCATTTTAGACTGGCTGTGTGGACTTTCTACTATGATAACCACCGATAGTTTTATCATGTTTGAAAATACTCTAGAGAAATAAGCATTAAAAAATGATGGCCACAAAAAAATGCAATTCATGCCCAGAAGAAAGATGTCTTCACAACACCAGTTGGCCTTTGAGGTAACCCATAATGAAAAAAGACATAACTGTGCTCTTGTTCCAAAAGACAAGGCGTTGAAATATACTTCCATATGGTCCTGTGATAAATATAGCAGGTCAGAGGTTAACTTGGACACTTTCTTGACTTCTTTGATCTATTTCCTTAGGAGCTTGCTCTGGGGTCATCCATGGAAACCTGATAATTGGCCCAATGATTTATGTTGGTCATAAAGATAAAAAGCACTGGGAAATCCTCTGTCTTTGCCAAAGCTAACACTTACCTAATCTACGAACCAAAACAAGGATAAATGTTAGTCTACGTCTCCTGGGCTTTTCATCTTGCGACAATGAGGTGAAACGTAAATCAGGAGGTTTTTTTAGTTTTTTTTATTCTCTCATGGAATCTGGAGGACATATTTGACCTTGCCTCTGGGTCTCATCAATGGACCTCATGTTTCTTAAAGGTATTTGGATTTTAATAACGCAATTACTAAGGTGAATTTCTATGCTCGCCACACAATGATCATTGACCTCCATTCATTTTGGGTGCTCATTCACTTTAATTCACTTATATCTGTGGCATTACATTACATTGCAGAATTTAGCAGACACTTTTATCCAATGCGACTTACGGGACAGGAACTCCTGAGCTACTGCCGCCCTACTGGTACAGATGGTGCTGTCTCTGTAGCATTAAGCATTTTGGGGTCATTTTCCAAATCAAAAATGTACTGACTGTTGCTTGTTGCTTGAGACGGACTGTTGCCATTGTTGTTGGTCACTTCGCTATCATGTTATACAGTATAGTCTGTGCTTAATTTCGTGTTTTTCTGGTAGTCAATATGGCGGTGTCAACAAAACACTGACATCACTGCAATTCATGGATAGGCCTAGACCGATCTCTATGATGTTTAGGCTGATTAGCTTACTGCTTGTTAGTGGTAGTATTAGAATGTGCAGGGGTATTTATTTTTTATATGGCTGATTCATTTACATTTTATTGCCTCTGTTGCATGTTGTTGATTGATCTGTCTTGGCTGATCAGGCTAAGAGTTCCTTATGGGAAAAAGACATCAGAAGTTTCTCTGAATGCAGTAATAGTTTAGGTCTGAATTAAAT